>CM057456.1:515462500-515705000 GCA_016271365.2 Neoceratodus forsteri
GCTGGCCATTTGTCTTGTTTGTCTCGAACACAGCAGGTACCAACTGCACGCTAATTCAGTTTTCCAGGCAACAACAACACATATTGCCTTCGTCTGATGAGTATGTGGCTTTCTACATTTCATTGGCAGTAGACCTAGCATGTTATCTACCATAACAACCTGAGGTGCTGGCCAGATCTTTGGCTGATAGTGCTTTCAAGCTATTCCCTATTTGTACTGCTGCGTTGCCATCTAGTGCTGCCAAGACGAATAGCTGTCGTATGCTATGACAGCATTGATCTCCGCTAGGTTTGTCATTTTTATGCCGATAGACATGTATTCCTACTGTAGTCAATGACTTGCATGGCTCAGAATAGTTACAGTAATGATTGTCAGTTGCATGAATGATACATGCTGCGGTATAGTACAGTGCATGTACAATACCTATTATGATTTCGTAGGCTGTGTTACGCATATAGGTTACCATGTTATTTTGCAGTTCATTCTAGTTAGCAGGCCTGCACACAGCATCACTATGGCACCTTACCATCTATGCATTGATGAAGCCTTCGAAATACATGCAGGGAGCCCGTGCCTCTCTTATTCCCTTGCTATTGCCATCACTTTATGTGACTGCTCTGAACATCTTAATTATCTTACGACCCAGCACCCATTAAAGAAAAACGAGAGCCAATGCCTCTGCCAGTCAGTCTATACTAATATACACAAAGACTGCCATACAGGCCGTGGTAGGAGACTGCTTGTCTGAGAACATGCCATTATTTGTGCGACGTGTGAGCATCTGTTTCTTTCAAATGTTTTTAGCTTTATTGCCAGCAGTGAAAGGCATGCAGATAAGAAATGACTTTGAAGAACATGTATAAATAGCATGAGTGTCAGCAATCAGTTTCCATAGGTATTTCATCCGATCGATTGCATTGTTTCCTAGCCGTTATCTTCGACATTTCTGTTCTCTGCTTGAATACAGGGACAAACGGCTGATGATTACTTTTGCTGATACTTAGAGACCCTTTCTTGTTTCACATAAGGTAAGCTTCTTGGTGGTTGTGGCCCTACAGCTCAGAATCTTGAATGCACTATGTCTACTTTCCTTTGTCGTTGTTTCCCCTTATTCCATCAGTAATGTCTGACATGCTATGTTCTTGTTGCATATGCATAGTGTTATGCGTATATAGACCCTGAAAGCAACCAGCAGCTGTTGCTCACTGGATGGATGTGTTCAGGGTAGCGCCCCCCCCCCAAACTAACAGATATGACAAAGAAACGTTGTTTGCCGGCACTGCGTGAATTCACTTGTCTCGTAGGTCTACATAACTGATTTGGTTATTAGTGTTTGGCTATGAGGCAGTGTTCCCCCTTCAGTTTGCCTGTACATATCTGTTGTTTTCTGCCTGTATGCACCTTGCAGGCCTACAGCTTTGTTGCTTGCATGTTGACTGGCCGCATACCTCACAAAGTTGTAGCTGTGCATGCCTGCATATACGTGTCTTGCTGTGCTCAATGATGACTTATTGGAAGCCATGATGTAAGCTACCCTTATAATTTTGCTGGGCAGTGTTGCTGTTTCTGCCATTGATTGCCCGTTCCTCTGTGTATGACCACATGCAAAGCACTCTGTGATTTGCTCTGCCTCATCTGCAACTCAGTTCCCTGGCAGGTAGGCATGCAGTGCTAATTACTGTGCTACCTCTGGCTGACAGCAGTATGCCTACTCATAATATGGCCTCCCAGACTTCCCTTTTGGTGAACATTGGCTTTGCTGCATGCACTACTACTGTCCCGCACTCAAGAACTGCCTACCTTCTACATTTCATTACTCAATTTGAGAATGCACATGCTGTACATATAGAAGCATGCACAATTATGACAGAAGCAGACTAAGGCTGCAAAGTGCCTGGCCATGCTTTCTCCAGGGCCTTCTGATGACCTCCCCCCCCAAGCAGTCCATCAGTCAGCTGGCAATTATTCTGCCAGGTCACCCCAAAGAAAGACATACTGGTTCCTCCCTCCCTTCCCGTCCTGGCACCCAGAGTAAAAGTAAACCCTCCCGCTCCTGCCCCCTGCCTGCTGTCCGCGCCGCTCCCTCCGGTCCCTGCACCTGGAGTAAAATTAAATCCTCCCGCTCCCTCCCGGTGCATGCTGTCCAGCCCCTTCCCTCCACCCTGGCAGCTGGAGTACAAGTAACTCATCCAGCTCTGTTCCACTGCCTGCTGCCCACCCTGCTCCCCTGTCGTGGCACCAGGACTACAAGTGAGGCTTCCCGTTCCCTCGCACTACCTGCTGTCCGCCCCGCTCCCCATCCCAGCAGCCGGAGTAAAAGTGAGCCTTCCCACTCCCTGCCATTGCCTGCTGTCCACCTGGCTCCCTCTGTTCCCTGTCCCGGTGGCCGGAGTTAAAGTACACCTTCCCTCTCCCTCCCAGTGCCTGCAGTCCGCCCCGCTTCCTCCGTTCCCGGTCCCGGCACCCGCAGTAAAGGTACAATTCGTACTATGCTGTCATCCTTAGAAATGTTTGTGCAAACCTTATCAATGCATGCTGTATTAAGTGGGCTGTACTTGACTCTGGAGTTCTCACATCATGTCTTGCTACACTTGCGAGCCGCAATAGTGAACAGCCTACTACTACCACACGGCAAGATACTGCTCGCAGTGCCATGTAATTAGTGCAATGATGCTGCACATATAGGAGCATTAACAATTATGACAGGAGCAGTCTAAGCCTGCAGAATGCCTGCCCATGCTTTCCCCAGGGCCTTCTGATGACCGCCTCCCCCCCCAGAGCCATTCAATCAGTCAGCTGCCCCTTACTCTGTCAGACTATCTCCAACCAAACAGAAACTGGTTCATTCTTGTGCCGTATATGCTGGCTGCCAGTGATTGCACCTGTCATGCCTACCATTTGCCTTCCAGTTGTCTTGAGTCCTGAGGCAGCAGTTTACCTGCGAATGCAGTGTTGCGGGCATGAAATGCCAACTGCTGATACACTCCACAACTAGCAGCAACTACCAGTCATTCCACAATCCAGGAGAACCATGATGTTTTCTGTATTCGCTCACCTGCCATGTCTGCTGCATTGAACTGAGTGCCAGACCTACAAAGCCATCCCTTCCCCTCCCGCCACCCCCCCCCGCAATACATGCATCTCCTCTATCCTACCACTACTGTATGCCCTAGGACAACCCAGGTGCCTTCTGTATGCTGCCACGTTAGGGTTCCACAGAATGTTTCAGCTTGCTCGGGTCTCCCTCCTTGCAAGCCAGCTGATATCTTGATATGACAGCCTATAGCTCATTGCCATGCCGCTAGTTCAATGCCAGAGAATAGTGCTTGCGGACATCTGGTTCCCTTCGAATGGTAGCACCATGGCCGACATTATGTTGCCTCTGATACAGGCATCCAGACTGGGAAGCACACATTCCAACAGTAGGTCATTATGGAGTGCAGACCGCTGTAGCGACCCCCTCCCCCCCTTCAAACATACAGACACAGAAGCATTATTTACACACATAGCTATATGTCTATTACTTTATTTGCAGTCATTCTGAACGTTTGGGAGATGTCAGTAGCTATGGGAACTGTGCATAGCTACCTGTTGCCTCTTGCTATCTGCCACCGGTGTCTTCAAAGACAAGAATGTAGAATTGTAGCAGGCAGAGCAAACCAGAATTCCGTTGCTTTCATTGCTATCTTGCCACTCATTCAGTTCTTACATGTAGATGCAGCACACTCTATGTGCCCTCAATGAGCTGTCACTGACTGATGCAGTCTTACTGTCTCACTAGTGTCAACAAGTATGCATCGCCTGAATACTATTGAGCAAGCTTTTCAGAAGATTGCCTTCTCGTTTGAGGCATTCAATGCCAGATCTACACATTGACAGCTCTGGCCCTTGAACCCCCTGCTTCTGCACTGGCTGTATACAAAGTTGTTATGCTGGCGGTCATACCACTGTGAATGTTAACAGGTTGCCAGGCAGAACCATGACGAGGGCAGTATAACAGGAGCACACATCACAGAAAAATGGCAACTAACATTCATGTTGACTTGAAGGTTTGTATTTGCCATGGTTTGCCGTACTTCAGTGTACCATACTATTGCATCAGGTTGCCAACCTAATACTCATGATGAAATACTTCACCGCTTGTCCCGCTACCGAAGCTGCATGCCACCCAAATTCCCTTCTGAACCTGAAGGCTAGGCTTTGATCGCATAGTGTGTTGTCTGAGCATTATTTGGCAAGTCTCAAAGGCTAGCCTTCGATCGCATACTGTGCTGTCTGAAAAGTATTGGGCAAGTCTCTGTGGTCTGAGGTAATCGGCCTGCAAGCAATTTTCTGGCCTCAGGTACTGCTTCACATATGCTGTGATCTGTTGCTCTGCTACTACATATGTAGGCAGGTAGACTGAGGATTTATTGACACCTGCATTCCTATCACAGTGCTGCACTAACCCCATTTATTACATGGCTGCTAATCCATGCAGCTTACTTTAGAGTTTGGGCAGAGAAGAATGCATCACACAGTAATCATCAGTATTGCTTTCAATTATACAAGCTGGATATGTGACCATATAATAATTCAGTCGTACTTGTATACATTCTACTTCTTTCTGAATTTTCCAGCAAGTCTATTTGTTGGTGTGTACGGGACGCTATATCACCGTGTGGGCATCTGCCGCCCCTAGATACCAGTCTGTATTGTACCACTACGATACCATACTGATGCTCTATTCCCATAGCAATTGTTTTATCATTACTTACTTGTACAACACAGCCATACAGAAGCTTTTCTTAAATTCAATCATTTGACATCATGCCAGCTTGTCACTGCTGCTTCACAGGCATGCCAGTTTGCCTTCCTATTGCTGATAACACTCTATATTGCATTCTGTTTTTGCAGTGCCATTCACTACCCTTTGCCACATGCTGCCTTCCCTTACACACGTTTATCCCCCCCCACATCCGTTCACTTGCTGTGCATTTACAATGCTTTGCCATCAAGTATGCAGTCAGCATTGGATCGACAGTTGACAGTAAACCATATGTGACTAAGCTAGCTGCCAGAGTATTCCGCTACTGCCACCTGTTTGCATCAACTATGTACATCTATTATAACTTGATATGCAGCCTGTGCTTTACATATCTGTATATGGACTGCCTCTGTCAATAGTGCCAGTACAGCTCGCCAAATCAGATGTCAACAGAGGCTGCACTCGCTGGGTCACTGCTTGAATGCTCATCTCCGAACTGAATGAGAAATGTGGCTGACTTTCAATATGCCAGCTCTCAGAAGTACACACGTATGCATTCCAGGCATTCCGCCAATAATCTGACATACCATCATATGAGGCACCCAATCTGCACATGCGCTGCAATTTACAACTAGTGCCTCCTTATAAATAAACAGCCGTTATCTTCAACAGTAATGCTCGGCCAGTAATCGTCCCCAAGCGATCGCTCATTCTGTCACTGACTGCGATATGTACAAATGTACCCCAGGGGAAGGTTACATAGCAGCCTGCTTCCTGACAACTCTCGCATCATATTACATGCGATTGCTTCCCCAAAAGTAATGCAATCCAGATACCGGAAGGTATGAGGTGCTGCTGATACCCCATCATTACATGCCGAGCACACACTTGCGGTACCCTGCCCTTCATGCATCTCCCCTATTTGCTGCGCCTTGACACTGCCAAGAAGTATACCGGCCTTTGCCACCGCACTTATGCCTGCCCTCTCTGCTTCTGATCATTTCTCACATATGTGTGCATTGTGATACCAGGGCTATGATACCACGAACAACTTCTATATCTAATCTGTCGCTTCTCCCCGCCCCCCAATGTCTGCAAGTGCCAAACTGAACTATTGTCTACTCCTCTTGCCTTATTATGGCTGCTGATAAACTGCATCCATGCTTATTTATTCCGCCAGCACTAACTTTGAGTCTTATGTATTGTCCCCAACTGCTGCAAAATGTTTGGCAGCCTCCGGTGCCTGTTGCTTGCCTTGCACTGCTGCCTTGGCACACCTCTCTGCCTGTTATGCTTGTACTATTCAACCACACTGTGACATATAAGCCGTCCTGCACAATGGCTTTTCTGTCCTCTCCCATTGGCTGCACGTTCCAGTCATGCTGTCTTTGCCCAGACTGCCCAGTGGTCTTTGCACACATCTGATCTGCTAACCCAGTCTGCTTTTATACCGCCAGATCATCCATCTACCCAATTCATGCAGGCACGTCCTATGACCGGCACACTGTTCCCACAGGCGATGCAGTAAAATCCACATGTCATTTCATCTTTGCCGCCAGGTCTCCTGCTTCAGTTTACCAACAGCAGTAAATAGCATCTACAGTTGAAATTATTGACTGTGCCATAGCTGCCCCCTATGTTCGCCCTTCTAGGCAGACCTATAAATTAACAAGTTATTTGCCCTGTGTAATTTTCCTTACGTGCTGCTTCCTACAGCTTTCTGTTTGTATTGCCATCAGTTGTCAACCTGTCACTATTGCAATGCTTAGCATTCCAACAACAAGACTGTCCACTATGGAGACGTGCATCCTAATCTAAGCACGCTGCGTGTATATGACAGCTTGCATGCCTATCTACTTGATGCCTTTCTATTTACAGTATCCAACATACCATGATGCCTGCAGATTGCCACTCATGCTGCTACTAATCTATAGCAATTAAGCAGGCGGCAATTGCAAGTAACATTATATACATAAAGTGCCACAGTATGGAACAACACAATGCATTCTGTCACCTGCAGATACATTTCTGCAGTACTGGGGATGCCACAGGCTGCCTGGTTTCCTCTGGCGGTATATTTCTGTTCTTTTCTATTTATTCCGTTATTTCACATTACCCTCATTAGTACTGACTACAGCAGGTTTTAAGCTAGCAAGGCCAGCTCATTGTGAATTTACATATATAGCATGTGTTTTTATAGCAAGGCATGGCAATAAGGATTTTTTCCATGCCTTACATATTGCCACAGTAATATGCCCTGCTCTTTACTGATGTCTCACTTTTCGTGCCTTTGCCTCCTTATGATCTCGATAGAATGGCAGACTACTGCGCTTCCAAACCATGTGGACTGCTGAAGAAATTATTGCAGCTTTGTGCCACCATCCATGAACTCTGTACAGAATGCCAACATCTTGCTAATTCAGTGTCTCCTGATTCTTTTGTATGCTTCATTTGTTTTTCATTCATATGTCACTGTCAATTACTTTCTCATTTTGTTCCTGCCTTCAGCTTTTTATTATCTTCATGCACTGGCAGAGTGCTGTGCCTCAAAAGATGCTAAGTATATTAGAATTCATTCTACAGCTGTGTCATCATGTAACAGTGCTGTAAAGAAAACCAAACTCTTTCTAATTCAGTACCTCCTGATTTGTTTTGTGTGGTTCATATATTTTGCATTCATATTTCAATGGTAATACATTTCAAGTTTTTTCAAACACTGCCTTTTTATGCCTGGGTTACTGTTGTTGCACATTGCATGCCTACATTGTGCCTTCTTCAGAAGAGTTTGCTGGCTCATGCCTGTAACATAAAAAGAAACATTAGACACTGCAGCCAGTATTACAGTGCCCCTTTGTATTTTGCACCCATGTCATCTTCATGATTCTGTACAGCACCCATATCTTGTACAGGACAACATACCTGTGTGCATGGAAATCTGTTTATCTTGCTATGCTGCCTCCCTTGCTTTTGCTTTTCATTCCTGGATGTACTAATAAAAAACAAGCATTTGTCAATGCCGGACGTTCGCTTGCAGGTATTTGCAATGGTGTTTGGCACGTATGGTGCTTTACCCTAATGCCCTGTGCGATTGCTGGTATTTGCACTACAAATTTTCAGCATGATCTTTTTGTTACCCCCACCTCATAAAAGCATTTGAGACCTCTGCTTATGAACAGTACCACTGTTATTTTGTTAATCTGTCCTGAACGTTGATTTCCCACAGCGACCACACCATTCTGTTCCACATGTGCAAAAACACAGTTTGGGCAGGATGTAAAAAATGACAGCTGTAGCATTCATAGGGAGGTGTGAAGGGATGGCAATGTTGAACATCTGGAGTGAAAATACAACAGTTTCTCAAACTTACGAGCGTACATGGAAACTGCGCTATGATCACTCATGACACAGTCATTTTGTGGACTTTTGTCACCAAATTTTCAACATAGGCATTTTGGGACCTCTGCTCACGAACAGTGTCACTGTGATTTTCATAATCTGTCCTGAGCATTGATTTCTCACTGTGACCACACCATTGTGCGCTGGATGTGCAAAAACACATTTCAGCCAGGATGTGAAAAATGTCAGCTGTACTGTTCATAAGGAGGTGTGAAAAAATGCCAGTGTTGAAAATCTGGATGAAACTATTTCAAATTCTCAAAGTTATGAGTGTGCATGGAAACTGCGCAACGCACGCTCATAACACAGTCATTTTTTGACATTTTTTCACCAAATTTGCAACATAGGCTTTTGGGAGCCCATCTCATTAACAGTGACACTGTTGTTTAGTTAATCAATCCCAAAAGGTGATTTTGTGCAGTGACCATGAAATCACCTTTGGGGACCGAATAACTCACAAGACAGTAACTGAATTCATGAGGTGGGGTCCCAAGAACTCCCCTGTTGAAAATGTGGTGCCAAAATTTGCAAAAATGCCCGAGATAGCCACCTAAGTTGAAAAAATAAACATTTATACCATTATACAGCTTACCGTCATTTCTTCAGTCTGCGTTCGGCTTTCAAGAGTGCAGACGTGTTCTACTCCACTGAAGATCATTGCGCCAGGTCCGGAGGTAAGTATGGGGCAAGGGGAGGTGGGTATGCAGAGGTGGGTGGGTCGGGAGGGCACAAGACACAGTGAGGGACGGTTTTCTGTTTTCACAGGTTTTAAAAAAACAAAAGATGTTGCGGGACAGTTTTCCCATTTACAGGGACAATAGGCATGCTGGGGTGGGCTCCCAGCATGCCAACTGGGTGTTTGTTGGGGGGGCCTGGAGACAATAGGGACCAGGCACTCTGCCTGCACATACAATGTGTTTGGTGGGGGCAATAACAAGGGAGCAGGGTAGACGGCAGCAGAAGGAGGAAATGGGAGGAATTTTATTAGCAGCCAGAGGGAAAAGGGTGATGTCAATATGTTAAATACACACACGTTACCACCGCTGATTGCAGTGGTGCTTTTCTTTTAACTGAAGACTACTGCAGCCAAACTGCTGTCATAGACAGCTCATGCATCCATTGGTGCAGTAGGGTTGCACACGTTACACTGAGCACTGCATTGGACAGGAGGGTCACACACACCTTCAAAAAGTCGTATTGTCCCAAAACGTTCCTTGCACATGCATGCAAGCGAATGCAAAAAAAAACAAGCATTTGTCAATGCCAAATGTTGCTTGCTTCTATGTGCTGTTTAGGTATTTGGAAGTCATTGGAGTGCAAATATTGAAAATTTGCGAACTTACGAGCGTGCGTAGGAACTGCGCAACGCATGCTCGTAAAACAGTCATTTTTATTAATGTTTTAACTATATTTTCAACATAGTCATTTTAAGACCTCTGCTCATGAACAGTGTCACTGTGATTTTCTTAATGTGTCCCATACATTGAGTTCGCACACCGACTGCACCATTGTGCGCTACATGGGCGGAAACACATTTTGGGAAGGATGGGAAAAATGACAGCTGTACTGCTCATGAGGAGGTATGGTAAAATGGCAATGTTGAAAATCTGGAGTGAAAATATTGAAAATTCGCAAACTTACGAGCGTGCATAGGAACTGCGCAACGCAGACTCATAAAACAATCATTTTTAGGCATTTTTTCACCAAATTTTCAACACAGCTATTTCAAGACCTCTGCTCATGAACAGTGTCACTGTGATTTTCTTAATGTGTCCCATACATTGAGTTCGCACACCAACTGCGCCATTGTGTGCTACATGGGCAGAAACACATTTTGGGTGAGATGTGAAAATGACAGCTGTACTACTCATAAGAAGGTGTGGTAAATGGCAATGCTGAAAATCTGGAGTGAAAATATTGAAAATTCGCAAACTTACGAGCCTGTGTAGGAACTGCACAATGCATGTCAGAGAACGGAAACATTAGGGATTCCCACCAATTAAATAGCTTTTTGAGAACCATCTTATGAATTGGCAGTGTCATTGATTAATCAGGTCCGAAAGGTGATTTCATGCAGTGACTGCGAAATCACCCTCGGACCCGAGTAACGCCATGACAGTGACATAATTCATGAGAAGGGTCCCCAAACCCCATGTTGAAAATTTGGTAAAAAATTCCAAAAATGCCTGAGATATGCAACAAAGTTGAAAACCCATCTAGCCCATTATACAGCTTATTGGCATTTCCTCAGTTCGTAGTCGGCTTTGAAGAGTGCAGACGTGTTCCCGTCCAGCTAAGATCGTGGCGCTGAGCTCCGGAGGTAAGTATGGGGTGAGAGGTGGGGAGGCAGGGTGCACAGGTAGGTGGGTGCGGTTGTGTGAGGGGTGGGAGACAGCGATGGAACGCTTTTCTTATTTACAGGTTTTTTTTTTTCAGACGATTGGGACATTTGCCATGCTGGGGTGGCTTCAGCATGGCAGCGGGGAAAGCTGTTTGGGGGGACGTGGAGCTGACGGGGGATTGGGCACCCCCGTTGTCCAAAACAAGATTTGCCACACTGGGGTGGGCTCCCAGCGTGGCACGAAAGCTTTGGGGGGGTGTGACGCGCTGACAGCACACAGCGGTGGTTTTCTTTGAAGTGAACACCACCACTGTCATACACAGCACCCGCATCCATTGGTGCAGGACCGCCACGCCTGCTCAATGGAGCAGTGGATTGCACAGGACAGTCACACCTCCAAACTGTCCTATTCTCCTAAGATGTTCCTTGCACATGCGCGGAAGTGAACGTAAAAAGAAAAGGAAGGCAATAAACAGCATATGCTTGCTGTCAGTGCAGAAAGTTTATTTTCTGTTTTTTATATTCATACATCCAGCAATCAAATCAAAACAAACAGATGAATATTGCAAGCAAAACTGATGTTCGTGTATCCAGATATGTTCATCTGCATAATACATAGGTAGTAAACAAGATAGCCCTCTCTGCAGCCACTTGGCTGGATGCCATCTGGAGTGCTGCATCGACTTCTGAAGACCTCATCTCTGTAAGAGCATAGACAGGATAGAGGCACAACACAGGAGGGCAACCACAATGGTACAGGGCCTGCAAGACAAACCATGCAAGCAAAAAGTATAGGAGCTTCATATGTATCCCTATGAAGACAGGAAGGACACAGAACATATGATAGAAACTTTGAAGTGGCTCAGTACGATTGACACACTTCAAGAGTGTAGCATCTGTTAGGAAAAGACATGTGAAACAACAGGAAGACATAATGTGATGATAGATATGGGTGGTTTGCAGCGCTGGAAAGAAGTATATTTTCACAGACAGGATGCTGGATGCATGGAACAGCCTTCCTGAGGAGCTTGTGGACCCTAGACCTGTGGAGCACTTGAAGAATGCATCAGGCAGATATAAGCCAATCCTTCTAGAGGACAGCAACGAATCAACTGTTGGCAACCTAGGAAGTGCAACGTATTCTGTGCATGGTGAAATGAGCAGACTACATAGAGCAAGCGTTCCTGATCTGCTGTCTAATTCACTGTTTCCATGTTTTCAGCTGTTCTGTTTGCAACTTCAGCCTAGACTACTGTGCAAGGATGTCACTACATTTGTCATGCCTCTTTCTTAACCATGTTGTATTTGTCTACAGGACTGCGTCCGATTTGAGATCACAATCAAAAGCAAGTCATTATAGCAGTGGAGCAATGCGGCCCTCCCATGCACACTGCCCAAAAACTGTTTACCAGCCTGCAAGTCACCTAAATATAGTGCATTTTATTGCTTACTGTGCTAGAATGCCAAGTGGTTTAAAATCATGTACCTAGGGCACAGCGCCCACAATGTTGACTATAGCATATGAGGAGCTTCTGATACTCTCTCGGCATGAAAGGATCCTTGAGGCTATTATATCACAGGTCCTCAATTTGCCAGTGCAGTGTGGTAAGGCTGTAGACAAGGCAAATTGGATAGTGGAATGCAGAAGGAATGGCATGTTCAGTAGGATGAGGAAGCATGTTGCATTGTCATTGCGTCACTCCGTTGTATGCCCCCAGCTGAGCTGCTGTGTGCAGATGTAGAATGCAGACTTCAGACAGAACATACCATGCAGGTTTCAAAGACGGCAACAATTACAATGCCTCAGGATTCCCACAGGAATCAGAACAAGGACAGGCTGAAGAATTTCAACATTTACACTCTGGAACAGATGAGGGTAAGAGGTTACATGATGGAAACCTACAAACCACCTCACAGGGATACACAATGTAGACTTGGTGAGCTCCCTTCCACTGATGATGACCACCCAAAGCAAGACACATACAATGAGGCGAGGGGGGGTGGAGCTCTGCAGGACATTACAGCATAATTGTGAAAAAATATTTCTTTGCTGACGAGCTGGTAGATGTCTTCAGCACACTGCCATGACAACTGATGACAACTAACGTGTTAGGAACCATAAAGCAGGCATCAAATGCACATAAAACTATACTACAGATGCATTACAGTGTTGTCTCACTGGCATTGGCATTGGCAGTGACAAATCTACAGCTGCATAACAGAAGTGCCACTGAAATATTGAGGTTACCCCAGCACCACCCTCACCCTGTGGAGAGCGACAGGCACTGGAGTGTGCCTTTGGGTCATCAGATAGAATACTCATGCCATTGTCCTTTGCTCCTGCCTGTAGACACTGACTACTGTTATGGTCTGCTTTGACATCTTTGCAGATTACACTCACCCTTCTCCCAGGGGTGTCATTTCAGCAAAATCATAGGGGTAGCAAGGTGGGGTGAGCATGATATGGGTGGGGCCACAGTGTGGGTGGGGCCAAGGTGTGGGTGGGGCCATGGTGTGGGCAGAGCCAGAGAGGGTGGCATTTGTCAATGTGACATAGAGCTAGTTACCAAGTAATTTAAAATAAAATGGGTATGAATTGGATAGTAAGTCTGAGTATAATCTGAAATGTGCTATTACAGATGTTGATTCAACTTAAATAGCTAGTTTTCATCAAATTATGGAATCATCAGTATAGTGAAAGTCCCATTCCTCAACTGTACAAATATTAAACAATATTAATGCATAGCTAGCCCTTATTACCCATTGAAATTAAACAGATTACAACCTTGTAATCCCACTGTTGTGATGTCAGAACCTTATAAACCTATCTCTCTATGTCATAGCAGTGGGTTTACAAAATGGAATGCCAGTGTTATTCAGTATTCTACATACCTAGAATGTGATTGTTAGTCTCAGTACAGTATTCAAGTAAAATTCCAATTGTCACAGTTTATTGTCTAGCAATCATTATGTCTGATAGAGATTTTAACTCTGGTGCTATTTTGGCCCACTGTGATTCAGTCCGTGTATCCTAATAAATTGGTTTCCTAAACAATCATGTGGGTATAGTGCAGATCCATTAATAAGGAAATGCTAAATTACTTATGTTGGGAGGGGGGACTTCTCATGTCAAGTCCCATACACTATAAATGACAATGCATGATGTACAGGTGATAACCAGGGTGTAATCCTCTCTCGTGGTTGCTAGGACAATTGTAAACCTCTCAAGCTGTGCATTCTAGGTTTACTGATGCCCTAGACACCACCTGAAGTGATTATACCATGGTTATCACCTGTACATCAGGCATTATCCTTGTATATTACCACACTGTTTCCAAAAAATATTACCACATGTTCATGTCAAATGACTGGTACTATATAAGCTAAGGCACACATTGCTAAAAATAAAGAGCCGTCTCTAAACCAATACCTTACAGTACATAAAACACACATCAAAACATGAGAGAAATAATACTGTTATGAAAGCATACCCTGAACCTTGAACCATGGAGAGAACTTTACTTCTTCTCTGTTGAAACAAGAGCTTAGTAAAAGAAATGACACAATGAAACTTGTAAAAGAAGTAATAAAAGGAAAATGAACTGATGAAAAAAAAAAAATCACACCAAAAACCTGTAAAGAAAAAAATAAAAGGAAAAAAACAATTAAAACTCACCGACCAAAAACCCGTAAAGAAAAAAATAAAAGAAAAGAAAAGATCCTAATAAAATTGTACACCAAAAGAAACCTGTAAAGAAAACTGTAATAAAAGGAAAAAGAACTGAGTCCCAGGGTTACACAAAAAAAGTCTTCCAGACTTCCAATTACTGCAGCAAAGCAAATGAAAGTACTCTAACTCTCCACACCAAGGCTACTACCCCTCTTACAATAATTTAAAGAGCATAAACTCCTCCCAAACACCCATGAAAGTGGTAAAGCAAAGGACATAGGAGTTATACCTGCCTGGAGGCTGGAGACACTGCTGGCACACTGGAGATTGGGATGGTAGGTGACTGGAAGTGCTGGAAGCTGACTGGTGACCGCTGGCACACTAGACTGCTGACTAGTCGGGGACACTGCTGGCAAACTGGACTGGTAGCTGACTGGAGACAAACTGGCAAACTGTCTCTGGACTGGTAGCTATGCTGACTGGAGACACTGGCTGCTGGCACATGGACTGCTGGCTGACTGTGACACTGCTGGCACACTGATATCTGACTGCAGACTCTGCTAACACAATGAATTGCTGGCTGACTGGACTGGTATCTGAGTTGAGACTGCTGGCACACTGCTGGCTGACTGGAGACACTGCTAGCACACTGACTGGTATCTGACTGGAGAAAATGCTGGCTGGCTGAGGCACAAGTTGCAAACTGGACTCGTTGCTGAGCTGACTGGGACAGAACTGGCACACTGACTGCTGGCTGACTGGAGACACTACTGGCAGATGGGACTGCTGGTTGGATGACTGGTGGTAACACTGCTGGCATACTGGACTGGTTGCTGACTGGAGGCACAAGTTGCAAACGGGACTCGTTGCTGAGCTGACTGGGACAGAACTGGCACACTGACTGCTGGCTGACTGGAGACACTACTGGCAGATGGGACTGCTGGTTGGCTGACTGGTGGTAACACTGCTGGCATACTGGACTGGTTGCTGACTGAGGCAGAAGTTGCAAATGGGACCTGCTGTTGAGCTGACTGGGACAGAACTGGCACACTGACTGCTGGCTGACTGGAGACACTACTGGCAGATGGGACTGCTGGTTGGCTGACTGTGGTAACACTGCTGGCATACTGGACTGGTTGCTGACTGGGGACATGTTGCAAACAGGACTCATTGCTGAGCTGACTGGGACAGAACTGGAACACAGGACTGGTGGCTGACTGACACTACTGGCAGATGGGACTGCTGGTTGGCTTGACTGGTGGTAACACTGCTGGCATACTGGACTGGTTACTAACTGGAGGCACAAGTTGCAAAATGGGACGCTGCGTTGAGCTGACTGGGACAGAACTGAACAACAGGACTGGTGGCTGACTGAGACACTGGTAGCACACATGACTGATGGCTGACTGTAGATAGTAATGTTACTTCAGTAATGGGTACTCTTCTTGAATGCATCTGAGCAAATCTGTCTATTGCTACTGACAGGTCTAGCTGCTTCACTCCAGTGGCTCATGCCATCAACATTAAGTCACTGAGTCGTCTGTCACCACAACTGTTTCTAAGTAAGTTTTCACTCTTTTCATGCATGAGAAGAAACGTTCATTTGAAGCTGTGGTCACAGGGAGTGCCAGCACCAGGTTCAAAATCTCCAGGACTTCTGAAAATGCATTACAAAGGCATTGCAACTGTTGTCTGACACAATGAATACTTTGCATATTTTTTTTCTTTAGGTATGCCTTTGCTGATTCCTGCTGTGACTCTAACACAATTATGTCTATATTTGCTCCTGGGTAAGATTCTGCTAGGACCTTTAAAACAGAGTAATTCAGAAAACTGTCCTCCTTTGGGTTGAGAGCAGCAACAGCTTTTAAGAGGTCCAGATTACTTGTGAAGCGTGAATTAAGTTCAGTAACAAACCTGTTAATGCAGGCCAGGTATATTTCCTGTTTAAGCCTATCACTGTTAGATCTTGCAGAAATGTCCTGAATTTCTATATTTGCAGTCCGTTTCCCAAAGTGGATGAAACAAAAATTTGTCAGCTTTGGCTCAACTGATGTTTCAGCAGTGGCCTTCCTGTGTGCTGAGTGGTTTACATCATAATCAATGCCACAGTGATCAGCGACTTGTTGTGCCTCCTTAAATCTTCTGCCACTGAGAATCATTACGAGAGACAAGAGCTCACTTTTCAAGACTGGACAAGATTACAAGCACTTGGCAAATCCAGATTTTTTCTCTGAAGTTCCTCAGACACCAATTGTATCTTCCTTAAAATTGTTTCTAGGCTGTACAGTGTTACTACAAAGGTGAAGTTCTGAATTTTAAACAGACGACCTTTGCTTCACTACTTGGCTCTTTGTCAGTGTTTTGTGACTGAATAGCAGGAAGTGTTATAATAATGACTCTAGACGCAACTGAAATTTCTTGACACAGTTGTACCAGTAAAACCACCGTACCACACAGTCGTCTCCAGTTCCAGAACTTGTAGACCTTCTTCTTTCTGAGCTTTAACAAACAACTCATGTCTTGGTGAACTTGTGAGAATAAATACATATACAGCCTGTAAGATGCTGAAAATTATTTCACTTGATATATTATTAATTGTTTGCACCAAGACAAGATTCAGTCTGTGCATGACAATGAATATAAACAGCTTGAGGAGCAATCTCTCTTATTCTTGCTTGTATGCCACTGAAGCACCCACTATCACAAAGGCTCCATCATAGCACTGTGCTGCACAGTGCTTCCACTGCAGTCCAGCCTGACATACTGCTGATTGTTTGCACCAGCCAAACTACCAGCATCCAGTTTATCCATGTGGTAGCAGCCAAGTGGTTTTTCACAGATATTACCATCTCCGCCAACAAACGGATTACAAAGCTTGAGCTGCTCTTTAGCGTGATACATCTTTAGTTTCATCGACTAAAACAGAGAAATATTTTGTAACTTATTACAATTTTCTCTCTCAGACACGTTGCAACTATGTTAATTAAATCATTTTGATACTCTAGAGAGGTATAATGACCGTATATTCCTAGACATTTTTTCTTTTAATTTTGAGTCATGTGCAGATAATGTTCTAGAAACTCAATAAAATTGCCTTTGTTATTGGAATTTGTCGACTCATCACCACCTCTGAAGGCAAGACCTGCTGTCCTAGGGTAACACATTGCATGTAGTAGTAATTCAACATGGCGCCTGTTTTCCATTTCAATGTCCCTATTTTTTCAAGCCAGAACTGACTGATGTCCTGATAAAGACTGTATACGGTTAAATTCACACCATGCTACAACAGATGCTTTTGTGTTTCTCAGACTCGCGCTTTCTGAAGGCACACGACCAATTTTTTCCCATTTACAGAAACTGATATCGACAAAAGGAACGTTTCCCGTTCACAACCTCCACCTCCAGGTGCAGTCACGAAAAGTAAAATGCCTGCATGCAAAACAGTATACAGCATCTCTCTGTACTGAATATTCTACCCACTTATGAGTTTTGTAATCACCATTAAATTTATGTGATTTTGTCACAGGGAAAACACACTTCGGCTGAACTGGAGCTTGGTAAGGACTAGCAGATAAGTCACTTGGCACAGTATCGTGATCAACACACTCACCCATTGAAAATGAGTGTCCTTCAGTAGATGGCAATGATGTGCTTTCACATGCATCGGAGGATGTGCTTTCACATGCTTCAGAGGGTGAGGGCGAAGCAACAAGTAATGGGCCTGTAGCAGCAGAACTGGGCTCTGAAACTATACTACTACTATCAGATTCATGCATGCCAGCTGACAGAACACTATCTTCAGGTCTTGATTTCTTCACTGTATGTTCAGCATGTGCAGCATCTGCTGTAATTCTTTTCTTAGCAAATAACTGAAGCACCTGATGTTGCTGGATCACTGGATGCCTTCTTCTTAGACAGAGACATTTCAGTAATACTTATTTAGCAGCCAACTTCAAAGGAATTTCAATCAGTGAAGGCTACTAAAGAAGAAATTTAGCAATGTACAGCCTGCCAGCAGCTATGCCCAGTGATTAGCAAATCAGATATCAGTTTTGAAACCCCTGAAAAACAGTTATGAATTCAAATGTGCACACAGTCTAAAGAAATCACCAGTGTGCGTGTAAATCTGCAAACAGTAATGACATCAGGGAATTAAAACTAACATATGGGTGTAAATTTACATTTAACTGTACCTATGAACCTTAAAAAAAGGTCTATTATAATTTGAATTTTAAAATAATCTTATGAATGCAAGGACGCAAAAACATTTCTGTAATGAAACAAAAGGGATGCATAAGTGCTGTAAATCTGTCAAAAAGTTACTTTTGAATCACCAGTTATGTTATGATTTGAAGCACTATTCTTTGGCATGTGGAGTATGTATGTAAATGTTGGGTGAGTACTGGTGCGCATTAAAAAATTCTGAAGCATATTTCCTCAAATGAGGACAGGTGGAGTAAAATAGACTGGTACAGACCTTATCTGAGCCCTGGCCACATCTTTAAGCTGCTTTTAAGTCTCTTAAAAACCTTAATGTTTCCAATTGCCCTTGGCAGATTAATTGTGCCAGTTTGGAAGTGTACTTATTGTAACCAGTGGAGAAGGGGTTATGTTTAAAGATGTTGATGTAAGATGGTATCGGACCGGTCTGTGTGGTTTGTTTTTGACTTTCGAGTCCTTGTCAACTGTACAATACCTTCAACCTCAGATGTTTTAAATAAAATATCTATTTATATTTATACAATAGGGTGAGTGGTCAAACCATTGGATAAATGCATATATTCTCACCACTGTGTAATAGATCTGCAGAGCCATTGAATAAATACATTTATCTATAGTCATGATGTCACAGATGGCATTTACCCACACAGTCGTGACCACAGCTCCAGATAAGGTGTGTGCCAGTCTTTTACACTCACCTCATTTTAGGAACTACTCTTCAGAAATTTTTTTAAATGAGTACCTGTACTCACCCAACATTTGTAAATACTCCTCCACACGCCAAAGAATAGTGCTTCATAACATAACATAACATAACATAACATAACATAACATAACATAACATAACATAACTGGTGATTCAAAAGTAACAGTTTTTTGCCAGATTTACACTTGTATGCATCCCACTTTTGTTTTACTCACTATGTTTTAAAACTGGTGAGTAAATTGACAGCAATATTTGGAGTATTGTTGGCACCTGAAATTCTTATCTCGAAAAAAAAAACTGCATTTTTTAAATAAATTTAGTCCTCAGTCCACTCTACCAAGACGTTTCTACACATCAGTGTCTTATTAATAAATGGTCAGCACAGAGTGGTTACAAACTACCAGCATCCAATTTGTTTGAACGCACTCAAAACTGTAGTTTGTTTAGACCCACTGGGTTTTAAATAGTGCCTTTCATGTTATAATGTTGCTGCCACTTTTTAGCACACAGGGAGATTGAGAGAGCACACAGAAAAACAGCGAGAGACCACTAAGCAGAGGGAAGTTAACTTACCGCCTCAGGGTCACACAGCAAGTGTCAGTTCCAGGATTCAAACCAGGTCTCAGGATCACATTTCTGTGTTTCTAACCACTGGGCCACTGACTGTCTCTCCAGTAAGTCATAACGTGCATCAGTTTCTCAACCTCTTCACCAGTGAGATTTTTTCTTCTTTAGTGGGTATTTTTTTTGGGGCACCAATGCTGCCTGCCTGCCTACAGCACCACTCTGAAGAAATTTCATTTTCAGAATATAGTTCAGGTAATGTGATAAGTGTACATGAAACACCATTAAGCTAATTCCTCAGTTTTATTAAATAAAATTATAACAATGGTCTGAGAAATGAAGCTTTCTGATTGGCTGTAAACATTCTAACAGCCTTATATTAATCTTTTATTATATAATAGGCACAAAACAATTCACACAGTCCTGCATTTTGATTGGCTGGCTGGCACCTTTTCAGCGTTGTAAATCCTCCAGTGTACCCACTGGAAAAGGTGCCAGCCTCCAGTCAACTGCAGCAGGAACCCTCACAAAAAAATCACTCCAACTGCCAGAATCCAAACAAGACGCATGAAAAAACAACAAATCAAACTGCAAATCTTAATGCTCACAAAACACAACCCCCTCACACATACAATTCAGTGCAGAGCTTCGACAAACGAGATAAAAGAAAAACTAAGGGGGGTATCACCACTAATTTAACTCTGCCTAGCAACAAGGAACTATTTCACTTTGGGGAGCATAAACAACAAAAATGATGATTAAAAAGAGAAACAAAAGTATTTCTATATTTTAGTCACCCCAAAAGTATAAGTCATTGCATAATAGCAATATACCTCCAGGGAGTGTGTATACCAGTGGATTTACTCTTCTTGTGTGGTAAGTCTCCGCCGCGCCTCACGACCGACCACACCAGCTGTGGTAAATCAATCCACCAGTATACCCACACCCTGGAGGGGTATATTGCTTTATTATACGATGTGGTAAATCGAATGAGCCAAATCTTGCAACCTGATTGGTTGGCTTGTACCTTTCCCAGTGTGGTAAATCCTCCAGTGTACCCACTGGAAAAAGTACCAGCCAATCTTATATCGTGCCAATCCGGTCGCTGTCATTTTGATAGAAACTGCAGACATTTGTCCTGTCACCGCTTCGCTAAAACACTGCAGTAAATATTACAAAAAATTACATCTTCCTTCCAACTGTACAGACTTCAGTAACTTACAACATATCTAAAAAAATTAAATAAAACTACATTTGCCATTGTATAATATAAATTTATCCCTCCAGGGTGTGGGTATACTGGAGGACTTAACACGACTGGTGTGGTTCGGTCACGAGGTGCACCAGCTGTGGTAAATCCTCCAGTATGCCCATACACTGGAGGGATAAATTGCTTAATTAACATACTTATACAACTTACCCATATATTTAACAAGGTTTAACACTGTTTAAAAAACATTTTATTATAACAGCAATAAGACACTCCCTAGGTTATCGCTCTAGGGCATGTGGCACTTGGCAATGCCTCGTGCCACATTATGCACCTAGAGGATGATTAACAGACCATTAACATAACCCCTGGTCATGCCTTATTGGTTAAGTGTTAAACGTGGCTGTGCTCAGTACAACAAAGGGCTTCTCTCACTTGTCCAAACACAGCTGCTAACATCTGAAAGCATCATGACATCATGGGACTTTTTGTAGAAGCAGTACAGTTACAAATAAAAGGGTAATTGTGTCTGCATTCCTTCACAGTGACAATTACATTGAGTAAGCTGTTGCACTGCTGCTGCCAAATGTTCAGAGCCCAGCCCAGCTCAGCAGACATAAATCAAGGGTGACTGTAATCAACTGTAAGCATTTAGCATTGTCTGAACCACTAACAAAACTGAAATGTCCTGCAGCCTTGTGCCTCTTCATAGGAAGAGTTTTTTTTTAATCCCCCCAAACACACTGACGCACACACACACACACACACACACACACACACACACCCCTAAAGCTTAGTTGTCCTGCTTGCTCATTTCTTATCATTTAGGCAGATTTAGCTGAAGCAGGAAAACTGACTGTTGTCCCCGTGGTTAGAGAAGACCACAAAAAAACTTCAGGTTCAAATCCCACTACAACTCGACACATCTTGCTTGGAGTGAACCCTTGAGCAGGTCAATTGGCCTCATTATGCTTTAAATCTCTCCCAGATGTAAAACTGGGCAGAAAGGAGTGGGGGACCTAAATGTTAAGATGTTTCATTATGGACTACTATCCTGGAGCCATGGGTGTGGCAGGCATACTCCATGTACACCATGGTGTACACTTGTATTGAAGGGGGCATATAGGCCTGAACAGCTTCCCTAGTCCATGGACACAACACAGAGCCAGCAGAACCTTTCTGTATGTTTATATGTCTCAGCACCAGAAGGATTGGTCACTGCTACTGTCTTTGCAGCCCTGGGACTATACAGCTTTACAGGGTCTGGGTTGGTATATTGGTTCCCAAGGAACAATGCATGACATCTGCATATACCCATGCATGGGGGAGGGCAGCAACCAGTAACAGAGAGTACAAATGTCGTATTGATTGTGCGTTGTGCCATACAGGGACACACACATAGTCCTGGTGTACATATGTATATAGTGTATGGTGGAACGTCGTTCTCCACCGAAATCCATCGTTGTCGAAACCTTGTAGTCACACACTAGTGAGGTTCACAGTGCAGCGGAACAATTTTTTCTACTGCACTGCGAACGTCACACAGTGTCCTCGAGCAACATTTAGGGCTAAGAGCTCACTCCATAGACAGGACACATATAGAAGTAAGTAAGGTCGGCAGTACTAATGTTTAGCGATAAAACGCTCAAAATGTAAAGTTCTTTTTCCTTCTAGTAACACAGTAAAACTGTTTTGAAGCAGAAACATGCTGTAGTGATTTTTTCCCAAAACGACGCTCCACCATACACTATATAACAGGTGCATGGGGAACAGTTGACAACAGGGCATCTTTCACCTCGCTGGCACCTCGAGGTAATCCGTCATCATAGTGCCAACTCGGTGAAAGAATAGCCTTTGTTGTCAACTGTTCCCATGCACTATCCTCATATTGTCTGGCTACACCTACACCCTGCCTGGAGCAATATACTGTACCACAAAGAACTAAGAAGGTTCAGGTTACGTGCAGCGTCAGTTGCTTGGGCCCCCACATCATTCCACAGCTCAGTCCAAACAAACACAAGTGAGAAAAAAATGTCCTAGCCTGCTACTTACCTTACCACCTTTGCTGGGCGATGCTGGCTGGCTGTGCTGATGGATGCTCTCCAACTCCTCTGCTACTGCAGCTTCTCCCCCCTCGCTCGCTCCTCCATGGCTCCACTCCAGCTCCAACAGTAGAAAACCGCTGGCTTCTGCTCCTCCGCTGTCTCACCTCACCTGCCTGACGCCTAAATCCTTAGCACCCTCCCCAGCTGTGTGCAAGTGTGGCGATCAGGTCAGGGGCCAAGGGCAAAGGATGGGGATTTCAGGACCGTCAGGCCTCAACAGTAAAAGAGGACAACAGCACAGGACTTATTATGAGGAAGGCACCCCTTTTTTAAAGTACATTACCCGTCATCCAGTCTGACCACCTCCTGCAGAGTGCTCCAATCGTCGCCTGCCTGGCCCGGGTGACCCCACTCACCTATTTTCTCTCTCCCCAAACCCCAGCGTCACCCCTGCAGCTGCAGCACTGGAGTGCCTGGTGGTCACTGGTCTCCCTCCCGACTAGCTGACTGACTCTGACTCCAGTCCTACTCCCAACCCAGTCCTGACCTCACCTCACCTGTCCTCGACAAACGAAGGCTTTCTCTCCAGTCTCCCCAGTAGACACACTGCTGCTGACTTTGCCAACAAGTAGTCTGTGTGAGTGTGTCCCAGTCCCGACTTGCACTGCAGTTGTTGTCTTTCTTCTCTCGGCCAGGCCGCGCCTGGCCGACAGTACTCCATGCCTGCCCGGCTGCCCGCGCTTCTGCCAAATGGATTCGGTGCGGTCGGATAATCGGATCGCCCGCGGCCACCTGGAACAGCTGCTCCAGCTCTCGCGACACTTATGCGCTTATCCTCCCTTCTCTTAGTCTTCACAGCACCCGTACACTTGCTGCTGCCTGCCCAGGCCTCAGCCCAACTGACTCACAAATCTGTCCGTCCGACTGCCTGCACTGCACGAGACCCGGTCAAAATCCCACTGATCATTCCCCACGCATGCGCGTAATATGTATCGCGCCTAAGCCAATCCCATTCCTCTCCAGTCCTCTCCCAGCCAATCACAGCAGCGCCAACTCCAGCACCAAGTAAGTGGCACCTTTTGGGGGGGCAAATTAAGCTGCAGACAGTTGGTGCCATCTGTCCCTCCCTCCCTGATTACAAGTCTGTGCTGTGCTAATGCTATTTTTATCATTTATCAGCACAGCAGCAGACTATCAGACTCCCGACCCTGTCTGAAACCTCCGGTCCTCCTGGACCTCACACAACAGCACACATGGCCAAGAAGCGGCTCTGGCAATGCGCATCCGGTCCTAAGGGAGCCAGCCCGGCAGGCGGGGCAGGGGTCGAAGCTTCATAGGGTCGATACTACAGGGGTCACGCACTGCACCCTGGCTACCCTTGAATGATGCCCCTGCCTTCTCCATAAAGGCATATGGAGATGTGGTGCAGTATAGGAACGGGGTGAAGTTTGTGGCCCAAGACTGCAAGCCACACCATGCTGCCTGTCACTGGCCGCATGGAAGGCATGAGGGTGGGGTGGAATGGCATCAGCATTACATGCAATGATGCCAATGCAGACCGCTGATGCTTGCCACTTTGTACCAGAAGAAGTGCCGCAGTTGGCAGCACTAACACTGTAGCCATGTAATGGTAGTTCCACTGTACATGTTCAACATGCACTGCTTGTCAGGTCACCTCATGAAAAGTGGCATATTCACTTTGTTAGCTGAAAGGTGCTGTTGTAGCACAGCTGTGGCATGTGGTCATAGTGGCATGAAACCATAATTTGGCTAGATGTAAGAATGACAACCGTTTTGCTCATTAACGGGCATAACAAGTGGCAACGCTTGGAATTTGGAGTGCCAATATGAAATATTGGTGAACCAATGAGCATGCATACAAACTGCACAGCAGATGTCTGCAACAAATTATTTATGCAACTCTTTTAGGCACAGTTTACCATAGGTATTTTGGGGCTGCCCTTCATAAACAGTGACACTCTGATTTTGTTGCTGTGTCCTACATGCTGATTTCTTACAGTGAGCACCACATTGTGCACCACAGTTGCATGACTGTATTCTTGGCAGACTGTGAAAAATGACAGCTGTCCTGTTCATAAGGAGATGTACAGGAATGCAACTGGCACAAATATGGCATGACAGTATTGCAAATGCACGAATTTACAAGACTGCATGGACCCTGTGGGATGTATGGTTGCAGCACACTCATTTTCTCGGCTTTCACCATGACATTTTCAACATGGGCATGTCAGGATCGCTGCTCATGAACTGTGTCATCATCATTTCATCAAACTGGTCTGAAGATTGATTTCATGCAGTGCCTGTGCAATTCTGTGCCAGACATACAAAGCTACATTTCAGGCAGGACATGTAAATGACAGCTGCACTGTTCATTAGTAGATGTGGGAAATGCCAGTTTAGAACATGTGGGCTGAAAATATTAGAAATGCACCATCTCAGAAGTGTGCACCACACTATGCAATGCAAACTCATTAGCTAGTACTTGCATGGACTGTCGCCCCAGATACTCAACATAGGCCTTTGATAACCTCTGGCAGTCAGCTGTCCCACCTACCAGGTCCATAATGTGTCCAAACATGGACGTTACACAGCAACTGCAATATTCTGCACTTGAACTGCAAGCACACATTTTGGCCAGGATGTGAAAAATGACAGCTGCACTGTTCATGAGCAGCTACAAAATAATGGTTATGTTGAAATTCTGGACTGGAAATATTATACATGCACACCCTTACAAGCATGCATGCTGACTGCACGACACACACTCATACCGCAGTCATGTCATGCACTATCGGCAGGACATTGTCATCATACCTATTGTAGGACCTGAGCTGATGAACAGTGTGCCTGTCATTTGCATAATCTGCCCCAAACGCTGCTTTGTCACAGTGACCGGGGTATTGTGCGCCGGAACTGGTAAACCACATTTTGGCCAGGATGAGAACAATGACAGCTGCACTGTTCAGAAGGTCATGTGCAAAAATGACAGTATTGAAAATGTGGCATGAAAATATTGAACACCAATGGTCTTATGGGCTTGCATACGGACTACGCAATGGTCGCTCGTGCACCAGCCATTTTTTTGATTTTCCCTGCCACATTTCCAACATAGGTTCTTTGACAACCCACCTTATAAGCACTGCCAGTTGTCCTGCATTACTGGCCCCAAAAGGTGATTTCACGCAGTAAACATGAAAGCACCTTTCAGGACCAATTACCATCATACCTGTCACAGAAGTTGTGGTGCAAAACCTCCACAGCATGCCTGAGATATGCATCGCAGTTGGGAAATCCCATTTTTATGCCATTATGCAGCTTGCTGCCATTTTCTGACTTCATGGTTAGCTTTGAAGACCACAAACATGTTCCCGCTACACCGGACATCATCGCGCCCGACTTTGGCAGTATCGGGTTGAGGGGCTGGGTGGAAAGGCAGGGTGCCTAATGCATGCACACAGGTGGTAGGTGGGGAGACAACAAGGGGCGTTTTTATGTTACAGGAGGCTAACACCCCTAACATTGCAGCACACTATACCTCCCCCCCCGGCAAACTTGGCATGCTGGGATGGAAGCCCGCATGTGCCCTGCCTGTTAGAGGCATGTTGCTGCAGGTACTGCAGTATTGAGCACCACTGTTGGCACACAACAAAAGAGGGTGTCAATTTATGCCGGCAGGGTTTTGGCACAGCCATTGGCACACAAGGAAAGCAGGGGGAGACAACAGCTGAGGAACATTGGACAGTAGCCCCACCATATAAGAAATGAGGGGGAAGGCGCTGTATGCCGAGACACAGTGGCCTGTCCGGACGGCAAATGTTTCTGCCCACAGTAAGCCGGCAGGGCAGGTAGGTAGCGTCAAAGTTGACAGCTGGCTGGCCATCCACCATGCTGGCAATGTGGCAAGCACATCAGAACAGTCTGCTGTGTCTAACAAACTTTGCTTGGATTCCTTTGAATCTTTCCTTAGATGTGCTCGCCACATTAGTATGCATGATGTGATGGAGGCATGCAGGCTGATTAGGCAACAAAGGCCACACCTACTGATGCATCCCCTGCATTTGTCCACCAGCAATCACACCTCCAAACCCCCAGTGCCACAAGATGTTGGCTGCAAAAGTATGCCACCATAACACAGCGGAAACAGGAGGGTACCACACATTCATAGAGCTATGGACATAGAGTGCATTGCACTTCATTGCAGGGAAAATGCATTCACCACATTGATTCAGAAACAGACTCTGATACACACAGGCAGCAATGACATCATGCTGCATGTATTCCACTCCTGTTCTGACAACCCACTCCGTGTACAACACTTGAGGGCAAAATGAAAAGACATGGCATGCATATTTGCCTTGCTTGCAACTGTCCTTGTCTTCTATTATACAATTTAATGCTATGTCTTCATGTTGCAGATCAACTTTGAAGAATACAGACGAGCTCTGAGCCTGCAAAACACTTTCCTGCAAACTTTGTGCAGGTAAGTACTGCATGACATGGAAGGAATCTTGCAATGTACACATCCTTCACATTCTTGCCGGTTCTTACCATATACATGCACTCATTGTAGCCCCCATCCCTGCCACTAAATGCCACTATGGCAATATATGCCATGTAATATATGCTGTTTGCAAACATTTGCATGCTGTCACCAGGACCACTGAATACATGCTCATATATCAATGAACCAATAGTGTGAAAAGCATACTACTTGCCTCCAACCCTGCTTGCATTCCATGTATATTCTATGCCTTTGTCCTACCCACTACAGCTTCCTGAGGACATTTTCATGCCACTCTAATAGTTACTGCATGCACTTTCAATGCATGAGCAGCTTGCTTTCCAGTTCACTTTACTATTGTGTATTGTGACATTGCAGATTTCCCCATACTAATATTCATCATGTTGCCAGCAGAACATTATGACTGCACAAACACATAAAGCAACATCAGTACATGAACTCTGCCACCCAAAGATCCTGCTTTACTACTAATGTTCGCACTGATAGCCTATAGAGCTGGCAGGCATATTAAATGCTACAACCACAACTGTATGTATATATTTTGTTTTACACTTAGCTCTGGAAGTCTGTCAGCCATACCAGTGATTGCCTGTATATGCAGGCCTATGACCACTACATCATATCATGCTACTACAGTGATAACGCAACAGCTCATCCGATGGTTGTCCAAGCAAACCCATGCCTAGCATTTGATAAGACAATTGAAAGGCATGCCTCTTATATTTCTCCAACTTGTGCCCTACATTCCTCCCCTATGCAGCTTACTACCATTTGTTTATTTTGCAGTTTACCTTACAAGAACATACAAGTATTGTCAGACTATTCTCTCTTGTGCTGCAACACATTGCCAGGTAATTATCTTTGTATGTTTTTTACCCTTCCTTCCCCTACAATGCCCACATAGCATACAATTCCCTTCTTCAGAGGCAAAGGGGAAGTGGATGGCAAAAGCAGAGGAGGAAAAAAATGCTTGATTGTCTCTTGAATTGTTTTGTGTACTTCATGCATGTCGCATTCATATTTCAATGGCAATGCAACTCTATTGCTTAAAGAATACCTTTTCATTACTGTTGTGATGTTGATGCACATTGCATGAGTACATTTGGCCTTCTTCAGAAGAGTACGCTGCATAATGTCTGTAAAATACAAAGATTATACACTCCTACCACTATTACAATATAATTGTGTATTCTGCAAGCATGAGAACTCCATGTTGTCCTGCAACATGTATATCTCTTGCACAGGGAGATTGCTCCATACATGGAAATCTGTTTCTCTCACCATATTCTTCCCCTTTCTGTTGCCTTTCATTCCAGAACCTCTTAATACAACAAGAATTTGTCAATGCCGATTGTTTGCTTGCTGGCATTGGCAGTGGTAGTGTAGAAGTTACAGAGCTGCGTAATAGGAATGGCAGTGAAGTATTGAACTGAAGCCAACCCCACCACCACCCTGCAGAGAGTGACAGGCATTGGGGTGTGCATTTGGGTCGCCAGGCATAACGGCCACGCCATGTCACCACACCCACTCTGCAGAGACTGACAAGTGTCACGTGTTCCTTGGGGTCTTTGGCCCATATGCTTACCATTTCATTAGGAAATACGGTGAGATGGGTGCATATATAGAGAATGGGTGAAGTTTGGGGCTGAAGAGTCCAAGGCATACTCGATGCCTCTTCTCAGTGACTGCAGGGTGTGGAATGGTATGAGCATCACAGGCAAGAATCCCAAGTCACACCCCTGATTCCTGTCATTCTCTTATAGGGTTGGGCGATTTAGTTGAAAAGCCTAATCACCGCAGCCATTCTTGGTATGTTAACTCAAATTTTCAACATGTTTGTTTTGTGACCCCACCTCATGAACAGGGGGAATATCGTTTGGTAGCCAAAAGCTGCTTATGCAGAAGTGACTATGGCATTTAGCACCACAGATGCAAAAATATTCAACAGATGTAAAATGACAGCTGTCACTTTCATGGGGAGGTGTAAAATGGCTATGTTGCAAATGTGTAGTAAAATATTTTTAAAAATGGTGAAGTCAATGGCGACATAGAAACTGTAGCAAACGACACCTGTTATATAATTAGGTTGGGGATTTTATAGCAGATTGTCAACTCAGGCATTTTAGTGCCCGATCATGAACAGTGTCACTGTGATTTTCTTTGTCTTGCCGAACAATGATTTCCCACAGCGACCATGCATCTCTGCACTGAAAGTGTGAACACACTTCACCATGTTGTGAAAAATGGCAGCTGTACTGTTCATAAGGAAGTGTTGAAAACTAGCCACTAGTGAAATCTGGACTGAAAATATTACAAAGTCATGAACTAACGAGATGCTGGAAACTGCATAATGCTCACTGTGAACACAGTCATTTTATGGACTTTTGTCACCAAATTTTCAACATAGCCATTTTAAGATCTCTGCTCATGAACAGTGTAACTGTGATTTTCTTAATCTGTCCTAAACATTGCTTTCGTACACTAACAGCACCATTGTGCGCTACATGGGAAGCACGTTTTGGGCAGGATGTGAAAAATGGCAGCTGTACTGCTCATAAGGAGGGAAATGGCAATGTTGGAAATCTGGAGGAAATATTGAAAATTAGCAAACCCACGAAGCGCAGCTTGGGAACTGTGCAACGCATACCTCAGAAACAGTCATTTTTAGAATTTTGTCACAAGTTTTAAACATTGCCATTTTAAGATCTCTCGCTCATGAACAGTGACACTATGATTTTCTTAATGTGTCCTATACACTGAATTGTGACACTGATCATGCCATTCTGCGCTACATGGGCGGAAACACATTTTGGGTGAGATGAAAATGACAGCTGTACTACTCATAAGAAGGTGTGAAAATGGCAATGTTGAAAATCTGGAGTGAAAATATTGAAATTACGAACTTACGAGCCTGCGTGGGAACTGCGCAACGTGCGCTTGTTAAACAGTCATTTTTGATTTGGCACTAATTTTCCTCATGGGGGTTTGGGTCCCTTCTCATGAAGTTACTGTCAGAGTATCAGGCCCGAAGGGTGATTTCGCAGTCACTGCGCAGTCACTGCGTGAAATCACCCTTCGGGCCCAAATAACGCCATGACAGTGACATCATTCATGAGAAGGGTCCCAAAACCCCATGTTGAAAATTTGGTGCAAAATTCTCAAAATGGCTGAGATATGCACAGTTGAAACCCCTATCTAGTCCATTATACAGCTTACTGGCATTTCGTCAGTTCACGGTCGGCTTTGAAGAGTGCAGACGTGTTCCAGGTCCACCGAAGATCGTCGCGCGGAGTCCGGAGGTATGTGGGGTGGCGTGGGTGGGGAGGCTTGGTACAGTGGTGGGTGCAGGTTGTGGGAGGGAGGTCGGAGATGCACCGCTGGACCGTTTTTTTTACAGGTAAAAAAAAAAAGACGCTAGGATTATTTTCCACGCTGGGGTGGGCCCCAGCGTGGCACAAGGACTTTGGGCGTCTTCACGACGGGGATTGGGCACCTGGTCGGTAAAAAAAAAATCAGTTGGTTGATTTGCCACGCTGTGGGCTCCAGCGTGGCACAAGGACTTTGGGGAGGGGGCATTGCTCAGCCGACGGGGATTGGGCACCCCGCCGGCAACATGACTGATTGCCATGTTAGTGGGCTCTCAGCGTGGCATCAACTACTGGGAGGGGAGGAAGATGAGCCTCGGCCGACGGGATTGGGCACCTGTCGTGGCTATACACTGCATGCAGGGCGCGACGCCTGCGGCTGGGGGAGCTGCGCTGTGAGCAGCTTCTATTGCTGCTCACTGCCGTAGCTCCCTTCAACTGTATGCCACTGCATTTGAGCGGTCATAGACAGCTCCAAATGCATTGGTTTGCCAGGGGCGCGCCTGCCAGCTCGCTGCCTGAATTGGAGGAGGAGGTGACACACCTTCGAAATCTCCGATGATGGCACTATGTTTCTTGCACATGCATGCAAGCAAACATAAAAAGGGAAAGAAAAGGAAGAAAAGACAGAAAGTAACCTTGCTGTCAGTCCAGCAAGCTCATTCCCTTTTTGTTATTAATGTACACAGCAATCAAATCAAAACAGCCAAGCAACAATTGAAAGCCAGACAGATCTCCATGTGCACATATATGTTGTCCTGTGTAATACACAGCTAGTCAACAACATACTGCCCTGTGCAGACACTTGCATACACCCCATATACAGTGCTGCCTCCACTTCTGGAGACGCCATACCCAGAAACGAATACATAAGATGGAGTATGGTCAGAGGAGTGCAACGAAGTGTTGCACTGCGATAAGACAGCCTCCATTCCAATCCACAGGTTCAAAGCAGCTTCATATGTATTCCTTCAAGAAAAGGAAGAGCACAGCGGCATGATAGAAACTTTCAAGTAGCTCAGTAAATCCACACATTCCTTGAACAGCACCCCATGTTTCAGGAAAAGAAATGCCCAAACACAACCGCATGCAATGTAAAGATATGGGGTGGGGTGGCTCAGTACTAATATTGCTCTGCACCATCGGGCGGCAGCCCTACTGGCAGTCAGGTCACGGGCGGTGGGGTGGCAGGCAGGTGGGATGCTGCCGCCCGCTGGCTGCCGGAGGAGCGGGTGGTGGGCTTCGTGGGTGGGTGGGGTGGGGGACACTAGCCACCAGGAGGTTTAAGTAAAATACTTACATTCTGCCCGTGATCGGGCATTACGGTCCACTGGACCACCAGGGAGATGTTCAGGTGGGGGCACTTTACTTACTGCCCACGATCGGGCACTAGGAACATGTTCGGGGTCTATTTACATTCTGCCCGCGATCGGGCATTACGGTCCACTGACCACCAGGAGATGTACGGAGGAGGTGGGGAGCTACATTGCTGCCCGCGATCGGCTGCAGGGTGCGCCGGTCCCCGACGGCTGCTGCCTGGCAGGGCGGCCAGGTGCAAGTCCTCGGGGATCGGTGCACCTACATGCTAATGGCATGCAATTGGGGCCATAATCAGATGCAAATGGCCCCCCTGCGCCTTGCATGAATTATGGCCCCATTTGCATGTCACCTTTTGAATATCGTGATTTTGCGCATGGCGCAATGGTACTTGGCCTCCGCAAGTTGAATGCTCCACTCTGACAACTTGCGGTGGTGCAAGTTTCACTGTGCCATGCACAGTGGCTGTGGCTGGGGGGTGATATTCAAAGGAGTTGCTCAATAGCGCAACTCCTTTGAATATCGCCTGGGCCACACCCCTGCGCAACTATTTTGCGCAGCGCAAGGGCTTGCGCCTCAGAATGGCACAGTTTGAATATCCAGCCCAGTGAATATAGATTTAGACTCTCTAATCTTTCGTGATAATCTTTACTTTTTTGTCCCTTTATTTGTTTAGTTAGTCTTCTTTGTACTCCCACCAAAGAATGTATATCCTCCTTATTATATGGGGCCCAAACTCTCGTGCAGTACTCCAAGTGAGGTCTGACCAGTGCAACATACAGAGGAACCAAAACCTCACTCCTTCTATTTGCAATGTATTTTAAAATACAATTAAGGATCTGGGTTGCTTTTTTTAATTGTTTTCTACAATGTACTCTAAATTTAAAGTCATTTGTGATTATAACATCTAGATCTTTTCCTCAGTAACAACTCCCAAATTTATATTGTCCAATTGGTATGTTACATCCTTATTTTTCTTGCCCAAGTGCATTACCTTGCACTTAGATATGTTTAATTGGAGTTTATTGAGGTTTGTCCATTTATTTATTAAATCTAAAGATTGTTGTAGTGCATCTAATTGTTCATTATCACTTGGAACTGCACCCAATCTACAGTCATCGGCAAACTTATGCATCCATACATTCTTATTGCTAATTTGCAGTGAGGCAATGTACAAATTGAACAAACTGAGTCCCAAGACCGAACCCTGGGGCACACTGCTTAAAACCGGGGCCCAATCTGAATAATCCCCATGTATAACCACCCTCTGCTTTCTATCCTTTAACCAATCCGAGATCCATCTACAAATATTACTGGGCAGTTTAATTTTATCCAATGTTGACAATAATTCTTTATGGGGTAATTTGTCGAAAGCCTTAGCAAAGTCCAAAAACACCACATCCACAGGGTTCCCGATGTCCATTTCCCTACTCACTCTATCATAAAAAGATAACAAATTTGTCTGACAAGATCTGTTCCGCACAAAACCATGTTGGAGTGGATCTGTTATATCTAGTTGTTCTATATGTTCCATGATTATATCTTTAATTATGCCTCCAAAGTTTCCCAAAATTGAGGTCAAGCTGATGGGCCTGTAATTACCTGGATCAGTACTGGGCCCTTTTTTTAGGATGGGTACTATATTTGCCAATTTCCAGTGCTGGGGAACAGAACCAGAGTTTATAGATAGTTGAAAAATATATGTTAAAAGATGTGTCAACTTATCTACTAATTCCCTCAGTATCCTGGGATGCATACCATCAGGGCCAGGTGACTTATTGGTATTTAAACCGATTATTTTCTTATATATATTGTCTGGGTTCAAAATTATTGTCCCAGGTTCAAGGGGTCTATTTGTACTATGGGCATCTAAATCTTTGTGATTATAAACTGAACAGAAACATTTATTCTGAATATTGGCCATCTGCTGGTTGGTCGCTGTAAACCCCTCTGCAGTGAGAAAAGGACCTATGCTATTAGAGGTTCTTCTCTGATTATTAATATAAGAGAAAAATGCTTTTTTATTGTCCTGAACTCTGTTTGCAAGATTTATCTCATATAGGGCTTTTGCTTTTTTTATGGCTATTTTAACTTTTTTTGGGATATCATTATATTTAATAATTAGTTTATCGGACTTTAGAACTTTCAGCTTCTTATAAAGCCTGTTTTTTTTGTTTATTAATTTTTTAATTGATGTAGTAAACCAAACCGGCTTGATAGATCTGTTTTTTATGGTATTTAATAATAGTGGGTACGAAATCTACTGTTAACTTATCTATTTTAGTTCTAAGGGAATCCCATGCATACTGTACGGGTTTATTAGCAAAATCCCATCTCCAGTCCCAATTTCCTAATTCTATTTTCATTTTATAGAAATCAGCTTTCCCGAAATTTAAATTAGTAGTGGTACCCAAAAGTTTACTAAATTGCGTTTCCTTAATATTAAACAATACAGTGTTATGATCACTGCTTCCTAAAGGGGTGCTTACTTCCACTGAGTTAATTGTTTCCCCCATATTAGTAAAGATCAAATCAAGGATATTATTACCCTAGTATTCTCTAGGACCATCTGTTCAAGTCCCCCATGGTCCATAACATCTATATACTGCCTATCTAGGGGTGAAGAACCAATACCCCTTGATCCAATCAATATTGGGTAAATTGAAATCGCCAGTTAGAAATAGCCTTTTTGAAGTGTCCAGTTTACTAAGGATACCTAATAGAGACTTATCATCTTCACGGGACATAGATGGGGGCCTGTAAAGAAGGCCTAACATAATTTTGGGTCTATTTATAGGTAACAAATGAACCCATAAAAGTTCAATTTGTCCTATATCACATTTTATTTCTTCCGAGATGATGTCTTTATGTATATATGTAGCCAAACCACCTCCTTTCCTATATTTTCTACAGTGGGAATAGAGTTTATACCCCTCAATTTCTTTCCCCCAATCATCCTTATCATCCCACCATGTTTCTGTAATAAGAGCAATATGCACATTATCCTTGTGCAATATTATACTTAGTTCCTCATATTTATTCTGCAAACTTCTAGCATTAATCAAGATAGCCTTCCAACCCAAGTCATTTGGTGAATGGGGATCAGTTCCATTTCATTTATCAATATTTGCTATACCCCCCCGAACCAGTTTAAATGAAAGTTTGTAACCTCTTGAATTTTTTTGCCCATTGTCCTTAACCCAGCATAATTTAGGTGGATACCATCCTTTCTGAAAAGAGATGTTCTGTTAAATGTCTTTTCATTGTCCATATAACCAATTTCTTTTTGTAAACAGAAACTTCTGATCTTGCTATTAATTATTTTTATCTGTTTATTTTTGAACATTTGATTTCCCTGCATGGGGATGATCCCTGAAATGATAATTTTGCTTTCTTTTCTTTTTACTGTGTCTACAATATACTTCAGGTCTCTTTGCATGCAGTTCCAGTGTGTTTTGCCCACATCGTTGGCCCCCACATGTAATAGAACCAAAGGAGTATCAGTATTTTCAAAAAAGCCATCCATCAATCCAGCTATATCTTGTACCTTTGCTCCAGGTAAGGAGCTGACTGTAGTATTTTCATTTCTATTTGAACATACATATGTATCTATACCTTTAATAATGGACTCTCCAATTATAAGTATGTCCCTGACCAAAGGTTCATCATTTTTTTAAATAATTTTAGTTTTATGAGGGCAAGTAATGTTGTCTTGCTTGCTGCCCTCAAGATTGATGGTCTCACTTAGTTCTTTTGTATCGTTTTCTATTTTATTTAATCTACCTTTTTCCATACTACTTATAACCGGATCACCAGGTACATCTGTATCAAGGCATTCAAATCTATTCTCTATTTCTATAGCTGGATGAAGCTGAGATAGTTCTTTAATTTCATGAGTAAATGTTTGGCTGATTTGTAAATTGTCATCCAAGCAATCATAAAACCCTGTTTTGTTCATTACTCCGGATTGCCTATTACTAATGTCGCATACAGCTTCATTTATGTAGTCCTCCAATTTAGTTATATCTTTATAAGTTTGAAGTCTTGCTTCAAGTTCTAGTATCTCCTTAATTAATGCAGAATTTTTAATACATTTATCACAGGTAAATTCTATGTTTGTAACCTCCTCAACATACATAAAACATTTCCTACAAGTTTTTTTACCTTTCAATTTCTTATTCCTTGTTTGTGCCATTTTATCAGTACTTGATAATCTTACTTACCAGCCCAACTTATTGTTAATTATTCAGCCACAAGTTTCCCCAGTAGTCCCAGTGTACCCAGCGGACACAGCAGACACGTGACGCGCATGTCTCTGCATGGGTCTCCGCACGCAATACGCGCTCCACTCCGGCTTGCTCCGCTCACCAGAGAGACTGCTTTTAGCTGTTGGACCCGGAAGTATCCTGGGGTCCTTGAAAATAAAAACTCTCAGATTTTAAAACTTTCCCACCAAAAGATAAGTCCTAGCCCAAATAAGATCTAGAGATGCCGTTTTAGGTTTTCTCCAAACAAAATGTTTAATTCCTGTTAGTCTGTAGTTCGTTACTGACTGCCCACAAACTACAGACTCTCTTCCTGTTTCCGGTTACTGTTACAGGGCTCAGAGTAAATCACAATGTACGATGTACGTTAAAAAAGGTTCTTTCCCCTAGTAATAATGACTTATCAAGAACACACAATCACAGTACAGTTTAATGTTTCATCTACTAATGCTAAAATAGCTCTGAGCTCTGCTCGCCGGAGAGACTGCTTTTAGCTGTTGGACCCGGAAGTATCCTTGGGTCCTTGAAAATAAAAACTCTCAGATTTTAAAACTTTCCCACCAAAAGATAAGTCCTAGCCCAACTAAGGTCTAGAGATGCCGTTTTAGGTTTTCTCCAAACAAAATGTTTAATTCCTGTTAGTCTGTAGTTCGTTACTGACTGCCCACGAACTACAGACTCTCTTCCTGTTTCAGATTACTGTTACAGGGCACAGAGTAAATCACAATGTACGATGTATGTTAAAAAAGGTTCTTTCCCCAAGTAATAATTACTTATCAAGAACACACAATCACAGTACAGTTTAATATTTCATCTACTAATGCTAAAATAGCTCTGAGCTCCGCTCGCCGGAGAGACTGCTTTTAGCTGTTGGACCCAGAAGTATCCTTGGGTCCTCGAAAATAAAAACTCTCAGATTTTAAAACTTTCCCACCAAAAGATAAGTCCTAACCCAACTAAGGTCTAGAGATGCTGTTTTAGGTTTTCTCCAAACAAAATGTTTAATTCCTGTTAGTCTGTAGTTCGTTACTGACTGCCCACGAACTACAGACTCTCTTCCTGTTTCCGGTTACTGTTACAGGGCTCAGAGTAAATCACAATGTACGATGTACGTTAAAAAAGGTTCTTTCCCCAAGTAATAATGACTTATTAAGAACACACAATCACAGTACAGTTTAATGTTTCATCTACTAATGCTAAAATAGTCCCCGTTTTTCAGGGATGTCCCTGATTTTGCCTCAAAATGTTGATCTGTCCCTGTTAAAATGTCGGTTTCATTGACTGAACAGTGAAATTGTAAGCACAAAATAATAATGTAAAACATTACTGTTGCAAACGTGTTCTTCAGAAAATGCTTTTTACGCTATTCCCCTTATTCAACCAGTCTCCTGAGAGTATATCATCAATTTTAAAATATGTCCCTAATTTTGGTCCAGCATCCCTGACTGTTAAGTCTTGTCCCTCATTTATGAGGCAGGACACAGGAGATTGAGCGGTTTGCACAAGTAATGCTGCTCCCTCCCCCTCTTTTTAACTGTGTACTGCCATCATACACCTGACATGGGACTCACTAATACATCAAAGATACAAAGTCAGTCTCCTTCTGGGACTCTTACCCTGGCTGCATGCACCCCTCCCAGTCGACTGGATCACGCTGTCCCATAGTTTCTGTGCTTTCAGGCTGGCGGCTCTCAGCTGGCAGACGTTACTGTGAGTGACCCCGTCGCTGCCGCAAATCTCCAAGCAGCTTTTACACAGGCAGAGCCCGTCTATCACCCTCCACTTCTTTGTCACCTTGTCCTTGCTAACACACTCCAGCCCAGCGGCGCTGCAGCTGGACATCCCGCAGGGTTCTCCCTCGCCTGCAGTGCATACATCGCAGCAGCTGCAGGGGTCCTGCACAGGGGAGCCCAGGATGCAGCCACCGGCACTTCACAGGGGCCACAGTCGGTCCGGCTCTGGTGGGAGAGCAGGACGGCACCGATTCCCCGTGAGAGCAGATGGAGCAGCGCAACCAGCTGTGGCAGTTTTAGCAACATGTCGTGATGAACAGAAGTTTTTTCGGTAGTTGTTGTGCTGCACCGACTCGCTCTGGGCAATGATGCCGCTCCTTTGCCAGCTGCACTTGTAGAGCGGCAGCTAACCCCACCCAAAAACACCGGAAGAATGTCTCCATCCCTCCCTCCCTCCTCTCTCCCGCTGAAGCAGGACCAGTGTGCCAGGATTGGAGTCGGGGATATGATGTAAAAAGTTTTGTGTGGTCCGGTTGAACCCACACCCCGTACCATTTAACCTGACAGACACCTTTTAGTAGAGGGTGAAAAAAATAATCCCAGGAGACAAAATGTTTCAACAGTGGATCACAAGGAAGCCTTCTTCCCCAATCCCCATGGTCCAATCAAAAAGCAGTTTAGGAAGTTTCAAACTTGTTAAACTTGTGTGGTCATCACCATATCCATCTGAATAAGTGAGTCAGGCAAAAATCTGATACACAGTAGCATGGATATGATAAAAGTAGTAACACTAATACGTGTTGAGTTCACGTTCACAAGATTTTGTTATTGCCTGAGCATCAAGAATTAATAGGAATTTCTGATTTAACAGTGCAGCTTATATGGACAGCACCGTCTTCATGTGGGACGTGTGAATTCTGAGTAGTATGGGATGCCACTATTGATGTGGGACAGTTATGAGATATTGCACTGCTGTGAATTGCTGGGTGATCATATTCATTTTTATGTTGCTTGCACGCATGTGCAAGAAACATAGTGCCATCATCTGAGTTTTTGGAGGTGTGGCACCCATCTTCCAATTCAGTCAGTGTGTTTGCAAGCGCGGCCCCAGTTCCCAATCACTGCTGCAGCTGTCTGTATGACAGCAGTTGAGAAAATGCGGTGGTCGGTACAGTTGAAAAGGAGAGCTCCACTTCAGCGGAGCAGAGCTCCCCCTCCACACACACATGCACGCCGCACTGTGTGCTCATGCGCCTCCCCGCAGCACACACTGTGGCGGCCGATGGGGTGCACAATCCTGCGTGGCTCCACACCCCAAAGCTTCCAGGTGCCACGCTGAGAGCCCACCCCAGTGTGGCAAAATTTGTTATGGCCACGAGGTGCTCCAATCCCCTGCTGGCTCCAGCCCCCAAACAGAAGCTTCCAGCTGCCACACTGGGAGCCCACACCAGCGTGGCAAACATCCTCGTCATCTTATAAAAAATACACCTGTAAATAGAAAACTGTCCCTCAGCGCTTCTCCCTGTCCCCTCCCACAACCCGCACCCACCCACTGCGCACCCTGCCTCCCCACACCCCCCTCACCCCATACTTACCTCCGGACCTCAGCACGACGATCTTCAGTGGACCAGGAACACGTCTGCACTCTTCAAAGCCAACCGCGAACTGAGGAAATGCTGGTAAGCTGTATAATGGGATAGATAGGATTTTTTCAACTTTGCTGCATCATCTCAGGCATTTTTTGTTATTTTGGAACCAAATTTTCAACATGAGGTTTTTGGGACCCTTCTTCATGAATTATGTCACTGTCATGTCGTTAATCGTGCCCGAAGGGTGATTCCACGGTCACTGCACGAAATCAACTTTCGGTACTGACTAATGAAACTAAAGTGCCAGTGTTCATAAGGTGGGCTCTCAAAAAGCCTATGTTGCAAATTTGGTGAAAAATTTCCTAAAAATGACTGTTTTACGAGCATGCATTGCGCAGTTCCTACACACGCTTGTAAGTTAGCGAATTTTTAATATTTGCACTCTGGATTTTCAACATTGCCATTTTACCACACCTCCTTATGAGCAGTACAACTGTCATTTTTTACATCTCACCCAAAATGTGTTTCGCATGAGTAGCGCTGAATGGCGTATTCGGTGTGTGAAATCAATGTATGGGGCACATTAAGAAAATCACAGTGACACTGTTCATGAGCAGAGGTCTTAAAATGGCTATGTTGGAAATTTGGTGAAAAAATTCCCCAAAATGACTGTTTTAGGAGTGCACATTACACAGTTCCTACGCACGCTCTCAAATTTGTGATTTTTCAATATTTTCACTCCAGATTTTCAACGTTGCCATTTTACCACACCTCCTTATGAGCAGTACAGATGTCATTTTTCACATCTTGCCCAAAACATGTTTCTGCGTATATAGCGCACAATGGCGCAGTCGGTCTGCGAAATCAATGTATGGGACACATTAAGAAAATCACAGTGACACTGTTCATGAGCAGAGGTCTTATAATGGCTATTTTGAAAATTTGGTGAAAAATTTCTAAAATGATTCTTTATGAGCGTGTGTTGCGCAGTTCTTATGCACGCTCATAAGTTCACAAATTTTTAATATTTGGTACTCCATATTTTCAACATTGCCATTTTACTACACCTCCTTATGAGCAGTACAGCTGTTATTTTTCACATGCCTCCCAAAATGTCTTTCTGTACATGTAGCGCACAATGGCGCATTTGGTGTGCGCAATCAATGTTTGGGAGAGATTAAGAAAATCACAGTGACACTGTTCATGAGCAGAGGTCTTAAAATGGCTATGTTGAAAATTTGGTGAAAAAATTCCCTTCAGACATTCTGCAATGTCACTAATGGAGACACTGAACAGGACTGGCCCCAAGACCGATCCCTGCGGCACCCCACTGGTCACCAGTCTCCCTAAACTGCATCACTCTCTGTCTCCTGTCTGTAAGCCAGTTTCTAACCCAGTTTACCACCCTTTCCCCCATGCCCAGCCTACCCAGCTAGTTTATCAGCCTCCTATATGGGATGGTGTCAAAGGCTTTGCTGAAATCAAGGTAAGCGTCCACTGCCCCACCCTGATTCACTTGCTTTGTCACCCAGTCAAAGAAATCAACCAGATTTATCTGACATGATGTCCCTACTGTGAATCCATGTTGTCTATGGTCCTGGGCTCCGATGGCTTTTAGATGCCCCACTATCCTTTCTTTAAGCAATGTCTCCATGATCTTACCCACTACTGAGGTGAGGCTGAATAGCCTATTGTTCCCTGCCTCCTCCCTGCTGCCAGACTTGTGTAGAGGGACCACATGTGCCCTCCTCTAATTCACTCATGTTGAATGACTCATTGAACATGGCTGCCAGAGGTACTGCTATCTCCCTTCACAGTTCTCTTAACATCCTTGTGTGTATGCCATCTGGTTCCATCGCTTTGTCCACCTTCAATTTAGTGAGCTCCTGCAGGACTCTTTTGCCTTTGAATGGACTATTGTCCACCTCTTCACCCCCTTGGCAACTGCTGTACTGCTGTGGCCCTTTCCCCTCCCACTCTTCTGTGAATACTGAACAGAAAGACACAGTGGATGTCTTGAGAGGAAGGCATGGAACTATCACTTCCAAATACCTAAACAGCACATACAAGCAAGCAACATTCGGCATTGACAAATGCTTGTTTATTATGTTTGCTTGCTCGCATGTGCAAGAAACAGAGTGTGATGATCCAAAATGCAGTGCCGTACAGTTGAAAGGGAGAGCTACGCTTCAGTGAGCAGCGATAAGATATCGCGTGCTCATGCGCGCTCCCCACACACACACACGCATGCATACCAAGTAGCCCAGGCTCCCCTCCACGCACACACACTGTATAGCCACCGGTGTGCCCAATCCCTGCTGACTGTGCTGCATCCTCCCCCAATAGAGTTCCAGATGCCACGCTGGGAGCCCACCCCAGCCTGGCAACAGATCGTATGGCTGACGGGGTGCCCAATACCCCGTCGGCTCCATGGCCCCCCAAACAGCCTTCCAGCTGCCATGTTGGGAGCCCACCCCAGCGTGGCAAACATCCCTCATCGTCTAAGTAAAATAAATAAATAAATAAACCTGAAAGAAAAAACCCTTCCCTCGCTGACTGTCCTAACCCAATTTCCCCCCTCCCACGCCCACGCACTGTGCACCCTGCCTCCCCACACCCCCACCTCACCCCATACTTACCTCCAGAGCCTGGCACAACGATCTTTGGTGGACCAGGAACACGTCTGCACTCTTCAAAGCCAACCATGAACTGTGGAAATGCCGGTAAGCTGTATAATGTAATAAATAGGGTTTTTTCAACTTTAGTGCATATCTTGGGCATTTTGGAGAATTGTTTCACCAAATTTTCAACATGGGATTTTTGGGAGCCCACCTCGTGAATTCTGTCACTGTCATGGCGTTAATCAGCCCCAAAAGGTGATTTCGCTGTCACTGCACTGAACCACCTTTTGGGACTGATTTAAATGACAGTGTCACAGTTCATGAGGTAGGCCCCCAAAAACCCTATGTTGAAAATTTGGTGAAAAAATTCCCCAAAATGACTGTTTTATGAGCATGCGTTGCGCTGTTCCTACTCACGCCCGTAGTTCGCAAATTTTCAATATGTTCACTCCAGATTTTCAACATTACCATTTATCATACCTCCTTACGACAGTTAGCTGTCATTTCTCACATCTGCCAAAATGTTTCCACATGTAGCGCATACATGGTGCAGTCGTGTGTAAAATCAATGTTCAGGACAGATTAAGAAAATCACAGTGACACTTTTCATGAGCAGAGGTGTAAAAATGGCTTTGTTAAAAATTTGGTGAAAACTTCGCGACTTTTCAGTATTTTCACTCCAGATTTTCAACATTGCCATTTTACCACACCTCCTTATGAGCAGTACAGCTGTCATTTTTCACATCTCGGCCAAAACGTGTTTCCGCCCATGTAGCGCACAATGGCACAGTCAGTGTGTGAAGTTAATGTTCGGAACAGATTAAGAAAATCACAGTGACACTGTTCATGAACAGAGGTGTTAAAATAGCTATGTTAAAAATTTGGTGAAATACGTCCATAAAATGACTGTGTTACGAGCGACCATTGCGCAGTTTCCACACACTCTCTTAACTTAGAAACATAGAAACATAGACTTTGACAGCAGATAAGGACCACTTGGCCCACCCAGTCTGCCCATTTCCCTACCTACTGGATAAGCTGCAGATTCTAGTTAACCAACAGCCTATTTCCTGCAACCCCCACTATAATTGCCTTATGTCTGTCCCATGCATGTTTGAATTCCTCCACTGTTTTAGACCCCACAACCTCCAGGAAGGCGTGTTCCATGCGTCCACCACTCTCTCCGTGAAAAGAATTTCCTCACATTATCCCTGAGTCAGTCTCTCTAACTTTAAATTGTGCCCCCTTGTTCTTACACATCTCTTTTTCTGAAAGATGCTACCCTCCTGGACTTTGTTGATTCCCTTGAGGTACTTAAAAGTTTCTATCATGTCCCCCCTGTCCCCCCTTTCATCAATGGTATACATAGTAAGCTCTCTCAGTCTCTCTTCATATGGTTTCTGATGTAGACCCTGCACCATTTTTAGTTGCCCTCCTCTGGACTGCTTCCATCCTGTCTATGTTCTTGCCTAGATGAGGTCTCCAAAACTGCACGCAGTACTCCAGATGAGGTCTCACCAGCTGTCTGTATAGAGGGATAACCACTTCCCTTTTTCTACTTGTGATGCCCCTCCATGCATCCCAGTATCCTCTGGCTTTCCCTACTGACTTCTCACATTGCAAACCCACCTTTAGGTCTTCTGATATGACTACACCCAGATCCCTTTCCACTATTGTTGTTGTTAGTACCTCCCTGCTATTGTGTACTTTCTCCTGGATTTTTATTTCCAGGTGCATTACTTTGCACTTCTTTGCATTGAATCTAAGTTGCCATATGTCTGACCATTCCTCCAACCTTGCCAAGTCCCTTCTCATCCTTTCTACCCCTTGTGTATCAACTCTGTTACAGATCTTTGTGTCATCCACAAAGAGGCATACCTTTCCTTCCAGACCCTCTGCAATGTCACCTACAAAGACATTAAAGAGGACTGGACCCAGTACTGAGCCCTGAGGTACTCCACTAGTAACCCCCCTTTCTTCAGAATGTGTTCCATTCACTATTACCTTCTGTGTCCTGTTGTGCAGTCAGTTTTCTACCCAGGCTTCATGGATTTCTACTATTTTCAGTCCAGATTTTCACCACTGGCATTTTTCCACACTTCCTTATGAACAGTACAGCTGTCATTTTTCACACCATGGCCAAAATGTGTTTTCGCACTTCCTGCGCAGAAATGCGTGGTCGCTGTGGGAAATCACTATTCAGGACAGATTAAGAAAATCACAGTGACACTGTTCATGAGCAGAGGTTACAAAATCCCTGTGTTGACAATCTGCTGTAAAAATTCCCCAAATGAATTGCATTACGGGTGTGTATTGCACATTTTCTACGCACGCTCATGACTTCACCAGTTTTTTTAATACTTTCACTGCAGAATTTCAACATTGCCATTTTTTGCACCTCCCCATGAACAGTACAGTTGTCATTTTTCACATCCTGTTTGAAATGTGTTTTCACACCTGGGGTGTCAAATGGCGTAGTCACTGTGCACAATCAGCTTTCTGCTAACAAACTGATATTGCCACTGTTCATAATGTGGGGGTCACAAAAAAAGCATGTTGAAAATTTGGAGTGAAAATGCCAACGAACGCCTGAGCATTAGGGTTTCCGACCATAACGCCACAGCCTGTAGAGTTTGAGGGGCATCGGGATGTGACTTGGGATTCTCACCTGTAATGCTCATACCATTCCACACCCTGCAGATAGTGAGAGGCATCGAGGTGTGCCTTGGACACTTCTGCCCCAAAGTTCACCCCCTCTCCTATACAGGACCCATCTCACTATATTTACTGATGGAATGGGGTGGCAAGGCACTCCATGACACTTGTCAGTGTCTGCAGGGCAGGGTGTGGTGAAATGGCATGGCCGTTATGCCTGACAACTCAAAGGCACACCCAAATGCCTATTAGTCTCTACAGGGTGGGGGTGGGGTTGGCTTCAGTTCAATACCTCACTGCCATTCCTATTATGCAGCTCTCAAACTCCTATACTACCAATGCCAGCAAGCAAACATTCGGCATTGACAAATGCTTGTTGTTGTTGTTAGTATCTCACCCCCCATTGTGTACTCTTTCCCTGGGTTTTTGTTTCCCAGGTGCATTACCTTGCACTTCTTAGCATTGAATCTAAGCTGACATACATTTGACCATTCCTCTAACCTTACTAAGTCCTTTTTCATTCTTTCCACCCAACCTTGTGCATCAACTCTATTGCAGATCTTTGTGTCATCTGCAAAGAGACATACTTTTCCTTCCAGTCCCTCTGCAATGTTGCTTATAAAGACATTGAAGAGGACCGGTCCTAATACTGAACCCTTCGGTACCCCACTAGTAACCCCCCTTTCTTCAGAGTGGACTCCATTTACTATTACCCTCTGTGTCCTATTCTCCAGCCAATTCTTTACCCAGGCTATCATCTTGGGACCCACTCCCAGGCTGGCTAATTTGTATATTAATCTTTTGTGTGGGACTGAGTCAAATGCCTTGCTAAAGTCTAGGCAGGCCATGTCCACAGCACTCCCTGATCTACTACTTTGGTCACCCAGTCAAAGAAATATATTATATTCATCTGGCATGACCTTCCCGCTGTGAATCCATGCTGAGTTGGGTCCTGTGCCCCTCTGGCCTCTATGTACTCGACAATTCTTTCCTTCAGAAGTGATTATATCATTTTCCCTATCACTGAGGTTAAACTAAAAGGTCTGTAGTTTCCTGCTTCTGCCCTGCTCCTACTTTTGTGAAGGGGAATTACATCTGCCTTCCTCCAGTCCTCAGGTACCACCCCATCCTCCCATGATTTGTTAAAGAGGGTAGTCAGTGGTGTAGCCTTAGTTCTTTTAGAATTCTGGGATGAATCCCACCAGGCCCCATTGCTTTGTCCACCTTCAGTTTTAAGAGTTCTTTCAGAACCAGAGGCTGGTGGCTTCAGACCTGGACTGTGGATGTCAATCAGGCAGGTCAGATTCCATAGGGAACTATGGCTGCTGCTCTCAGACTACCTGAGCATCTGTGAGAGGCTGGTGGCTTCAGACCTGGACTGCGGATGTCAATCAGGCAGGTCAGATTCAATAGGGAACTATGGCTGCTGCTCTCAGACTACCTGAGCATCTGTGAGAGGCTGGTGGCTTCTGAGTGGCTGTTAGCTTCAGACCCTGGCTGTGGATGGCAGTCTGGCAAGTAGGGTTCCTTAGAGAACCATGGCTGTGACTCTCAGACTACCTGAGCTTCTACGAGGGGCTAGTGGTTTCAGAAGTGGACTTCTGATGGCAGTCTGGCAGGTTGGGTTCATCAGAGAACCAAGGCTGCAGCTCTCAGACTACTTGAGCTTCTGTGAGGGGCTCATGGCTTCAGACCTGGACTGCGGATGGCAGCCTGCCAAATTGGGTTCTTCAGTGAATCGTGGCTGTGGCTCTCAGATTACCTGAGCTTCTGTGAGGGGCTGGTGGCTTCTGACCTGTACTGTGGATGACAATCTGGCAGGTTGGGTTCCTCGGGGAAGCATGGCTCCGACTCACAGACTACCTGGGCTTCTGTGAGAGGCTGGTGGCTTAAGACCTGGACTGTTGATGGCAGTTTGACAGGTCAGGATCATCAGAGAACCACAGCTGTGGCTCTCAGACAACCTGAACTTCTGTGATGGGCTGGTGGCTTCATACCTCGATGGAGGAGGGCAGTCTGGCAGGATGGGTTAATCAGAAAAATGTGGCTGTACCTCTCAGACTATCAGAGCTTCTATGAGGGTCTGGAGGCTTCAGACCTGGACTGTGGATGGCTGTCTGGCAGATCTGGTTCCTCAGGGAAACACAGCTGTGGCTCTCAGACCACCTGCGCTTCTGTGAGAGGCTGGTGGCTTCAGACCTGGACTGTGGATGGTAATCTGGCAGGTTGGGTTCCTCAGGGAACCATGGCTGCTACTCTCAGACTACCTGATCATCTGTGAGAGGCTGGTTGCTTCTGACCTAGACAGCAGATGGCAGTTTGGCAGGTCGGACTCCTCAGAGAACCATGGCTGTGGCTCTCAGACTACCTGAGCTTTAATGAGGGGCTACTGGCTTCAGACCTGGACTGTGAATGGAAGTTTGGCAGGTCGTGTTCATCAGAGAACCATGACTGCAGCTCTCAGACTACTTGAGCTTCTGTGAGGAGCACATGGCTTTAGACCTGGACTGCGGATGGCAGTCTGGCAGGTCAGATTTGTCAGAGAACTGCAGCTGCAGCTCTCTGACTATTTGAGCTTCTGTGGGGGGCTCATGGTTTCGGACCTGGACTGTGGATGGCAGTCTGACAAGTTGGGATCCTCAGAAAACCTTGGCTGTGGCTCTTAGACTACTTGAGCTTCTGTGATTGGCAGGTGGTTTCAGACCTGGACTGCAGATGGCAGTCTAGCAGGTCGGGTTCCTCAGGGAACCATGGCTGTGGTTCACAGACTACTTGAGCCTCTGTGAGACACTGGTGGCTTTAGATCTGAACTGTGGATGGCAATCTGACAGGTCAGGATCTTCAGGGAACCATGGCTGTGGCTCTCAGACTACCTGAGCTTCTGTGAGGGGCTGTTGGCTTCAGACCTGGACTGCGGATGGCAGTCTGGCAGGTCTGGTTTCTTAGAGAACCACAGCTATGACTCTCAGACTACCTGAGTTTCTGTGAAGGGCTGGTGGCTTTAGAAAAAGACTGTGGATGGCAGTCTGGTGGTCAGATTCCTCAGATAACTATGACTGTGGCTCTCAGACAACCTGAGCTTCTGAGAGGGCTGGTGGCTTCAGACCTGGACTGCCGATGACAGTATGGCAGGTAGGGTTCCTCAGAGACCCGAGAATGTGGCTCTATGACAACCTGAGATTGTGTGAGGGCTGGTGTCTTCAGATGTCAACTGCGGATGGCAGTATTGCAGGTCGGGTTCATCTGAGAACCATGGCTGTGGCTCTGAGACTACCTGACCTTCGCGGTGTGAGGCTGGTGGCTTCAGACCTGGACTACGGATGGCAGTATGGTATGTCAGGATCCTTAGAGAACCATGGCTGTGACCCTCAGAATTCCTGAGCTACAGTGAGGGGCTGTTCGCTTCAGACCTGGACTGCCGATAGCAGTCTGTCAGGTCGGGTTCATCTGAGAACCATGGATGTGGCTCTCATACTACCTGAGCTTCTGTGAGAGGCTGTTGGCTTCAGACCTGGACTACGGATGGCAGTCTGGCAGGTATGGTTCATGAGAGAACCACGGCTGTGGCTCTCAGACTACCTGAGCTTCTGTTTGGGGCTGGTGGCTTTAGACCTGGATGGTGGATGGCAGTCTGGCAGGACGGGTTCATCAGAAAATTGCTGCTGTGGCTCTCAGACTAGCTGTGCTTCTCTGAGGGTCTGTTGGCTTCAGACCTGGACTGTGGATGGCACTCTAGCAGGTCGGGTTCCTCAGAGAACCACAGCTGTGGCTCTCAGCCTACCTGAGCTTCTGTGAGGGGCTGTTGGCATTAGAAATAGACTGTGGATGGCAGTCTGGTGGTCATATTCCTCAGAGAACTGTGGCTGCAGCTCTCAGACAACCTGAGCTTCTGACAGGGACTGGTGGCTTTAGATCTGGACTGCAGATTGCAGTATGGCAGATAGGGTTCTTCAGAGAACCAAGGCTGTGGCTCTCAGATAACCTGAGCTTCTGTGAAGAGTTGTTGGCTTCAAACGTAGACTGCAGATGGCAGTATGGCAGGTCGGGCACATCATAGATCCATGGCTGTGGATCTCAGACTTCCTGAGCTTCTGTGAGGCTGGTGTCTTCAGATCTCGACTGCGGATGGCAGTATTGCAGGTCGGGTTTGTCTGAGAACCATGGCTGCAGCTCTCAGACTACCTGAGCTTCTGTTTGAAGCTGGTGGCTTCAGACCTGGACTACGGATGGCAGTATGGCAGGTCAGGATCCTCAGAGAACCATAGCTGCATCTCAGAATTTCTGAGCTTCTCTGTGGAGCTGTTGTCTTCAGACCTGGACTGCCGATGGCAGTCTGTCAGGTCGGGTTCATGAGAGAACTGCACCTGTGGCTCTCAGACTACCTGAGCTTCTGTGAGGGGCTGGTGGCTGCAGACCTAGACTTTGGATACCAGTTTGACATGTCAGGATCATCAGAGAGCTGCAGCTGTGTCTGTCAGACTACTAGTGCTTCTCTGAGTGTCTGGTGGCTTCAGACCTGGACTGCAGATGGCAGTCTGGCAGGTTGGGTACCTCAGAGAACCATGGCTCTGGCTTTCAGACTACTTGAGCTTCTGTGAGGGACTTGTGGCTTCAGACCTAGACTACGGATGGCCGTCTGGCAGGTTGGGTTCCTCTGAGATCTGCAGCTGCAGTTCTCAGACAATGTAACCTTCTGTGAGGGGCTGGTGGCTTCAGACCTGCACTGAGGATGGCAGTCTGGCAGGTCGGGTTCATCAGAGAACCGTGGCAGTGGCTCTCAGACAACCTGAGCTTCTGTGAGAGGCTGGTGACTTCAGACCTGGATTACAGATGGTAGTAAGGCAGGTCGGGATCCTCAGAGAACCATGGCTGTGGCTCTTGGACAACCTGTGCTTCTGTGAGGGGCTGGTTGCTTTAGATCTGGATTGCGGATGGCAGTCTGACAGGTCAGGTTCTTCAGAAAACCACTGCTGTGATCTCAAATATCCGGATCTTCTGGGAGGGGCTGGTGGCTTCAGACCTGGACTGTGGACAGCAGTTTGAAAGGACAGCTTCTTCAGAGAACCACAGCTGTGGCTCTCAGACTACCTGAGCTTCTGTGAGGGGCTGGTTGCTTCAGACCTGGACTGCGGTTGGAAGTTTGACAGGTTGGGTTCATCAAAGAACTGTGGCTGTAGCTCTCAGACTACCTGAGCTTTTGTGAGGGGCTCGTGGCTTCAGAACTGGACTGCGGATGGCAATCTGGCAGGTTGGGTTCCTCAAGGAACCACAGCTCTGGCTCTCAGATGAGCTGAGCAACTGTGAGAGGATGATGGCTTCTGACCTGGACTCCGGATGGCAGTCTGGCTGTTCAGGTTCATCCGACAACCGCAGCTGCGGCTCTCAGACTACTTGATATTCTGTGAGTGGCTTGTGGTTTCAGACCTGCACTGCGGATGGCAATCTGGCAAGTTGAGTTCATTACAAAATTGTGGCTGTGGCTCTCAGACTACCTGAGGTTCTGTGAGGGGCTGGTGGCTTCACTCCTGTACTGCAGATGGCAGTCTGGTAGGTCAGGTTCATCAGAGAATAGTGGCTGTGGCTCTCAGAATACCTAAGCTTCTGTGATTGGCTGGTGGCTTCAGACCTGGACTGCAAATGGCAATCAGGCAGTTTGGGGTCCTTAGGGAACCGCGGCTGCGGCTGTCAGACTACCTGATCATCTCTGAGAGGCTGGTGGCTTCAGACCTTTACTGCAGATGGCAATCTGGCAGGTCAGGTTTATCAGAAACCATGGCTGCAGATCTCAGAATACCTGAGCTTCTGTGATTGGCTGGTGGCTTCAGACTTTGACTGCAGATGGCATTCTGGCAGGTCAGGTTTATTTGAGAAGCAAGGCTGTGGCTCTCAGACAACCTGAGCTTCTGTGAGAGGCTGGTGGCTTCAGACCTGGATTACAGATGGTAGTAAGGCAGGTCAGGATCCTCATAGATCCATGGCTGAGGCTTTCAGACAACCTGTGCATCTGTGAGGAACTGGTTGCTTTAGACCTGGATTGCGGATGGCAGTCTGGCAGGTCGGGTTCTTCAGAGAACCACGGCTGTGGGTCTCAAATATCTGCAGCTTCTGGGAGGGGCTGGTAGCTTCAGACCTGGACTGTGGATAGCAGATTGAAAGGTCGGCTTCATCAGAGGAGCACGGCTGTGGCTCTCAGACTACCTGAGTTTCTGTGAGGGGCTGGTGGCTTCAGACCTGGACTGCAGATGGAAGTTTGACAGGTTGGGTTCATCAAAGAACCATGACTGTGGCTCTCAGGCTACCTGAGCTTTTGTGAGGGGCTCGTGGATTCAGAACTGGACTGTGGATGACAGTCTTTTAGGTTGAGTTTCTCAGGGAACCACGGTTGTGGCCGTCAGACCACTTGAGCTTCTGTGAGAGGCTGGTGGCTTCAGACCTGGACTGTGGATGGCAATCTGGCAAGTTGGGTTCCTCAGAGAACTGCAGCTGTGGCTCTCAGACAACCTGAGCATCTGTGAGAGGATGATGGCTTCTGTTCTGGAATCCAGATGGCAGTCTGGCAGTTCGGGTTCATCAGAGAACTGCAGCTGCAGCTCTCAGACTACTTGATATTCTGTGAGTGGCTTGTGGTTTCAGACCTGCACTGTGGATGGCAATCTGGCAGGTTGAGTTCATCACAGAACTGCAGCTGTGGCTCTCAGACTACCTGAGGTTCTGTGAGAGGCTGGTGGCTTCAGACCTGTACTGCAAATGACAGTCAGGCATTTCAGATTCCTCAGGGAATGGCAGCTGCGACTCTTAGACTATGTTTTCATCTCTGAGAGGCTGGTGGCTTCAGACCTTTACTACAGAAGGCAGTCTGGCAGGTTTGGTTCATCAGAGAACTGTGGCTGTGGCTCTTAGACTACCTGAGCTTCTATGCGGGGCTGCTGGCTTCAGACCTGGACTGCGAATGTAAGTCTGGTAGGTTGAGTTCATCAGAGAACTGTGGCTGCAGCTCTCAGACTACTTGAGCTTCTGTGTGGAGCTCATGGCTTTATATCTGGACTGTGGATGGCAGTCTGGCAGGTCAGGTTTGTCAGAGAACTGCACCTGCAGCTCTCTGACTAGTTGAGCTTCTGTGAGGGGCTTGTGGTTTCAAACCTGGAGTGCAGATGGCAGTCTGGCAAGTTGGGTTCCACAGAGAACTGTGGCTGCGTCTCTCAGAATACTTGGGCTTCTGTGATTGGCAGGTGGTTTCAGACCTGGACTGCAGATGACAGCCTAGCAGATCGGGTTCCTCAGGGAACCATGGCTGCGGTTCACAGACTACCTGAGCTTCTGTGAGACACTGGTGGCTTCAGATCTGGACTGCAGATATCAATATGACAGGTCAGAATCCTCAGAGAACCATGGCTGTGGCTCTCAGATTACCTGAGCATTTGTAAGGGCCTGTTGGCTTCAGACCTGTACTGCGGATGGCAGTCTGGCATGTTGGGTTCCTTACAGAACCACAGCTGTGGCACTCAGACTACCTGAGCTTCTGTGAGGGGCTGTTGGCTTTAGAAATAGACTGCGGATGGCAGTCTAGTGGTCAGGGTCCTCAGAGAACTGTGGCTGTGGCTCTCATGCAACCTGAGCTTCTGACAAGGGCTGGTGGCTTCTGGTCTGGAATGCCAATGGCAGTATGGCAGGTTGGGTTCTTCAGAGAACCAAGGCTGTGGCTCTCAGATGACCTGAGCTTCTCTGATGGGTTGTTGGCTTCAGACATGGACTGCCAATGGCTGTCTGTCAGGTTGGGCATATCATAGATCCGTGACTGTTGCTCTCAGACTTCCTGAGCTTCTGTGAGGCTGGTGTCTTCAGACCTCGACTGTGGATGGCTGTATTGCAGGTTGGGTTTGTCTGAGAACCATGCCTGCGGCTCTCAGAGTACCTGAGCTTCTGTGTGAGACTGTTGGCTGTTGACATGGACTACGGATGGCAGTCTGGCAGGTCTGGTTCATGAGAGAACTGCGGCTGTGGCTCTCAGACTACCTGAGCTTCTGTGAGGGGCTGGTGGATTTAGACCTGGATTGTGAATGGCAGTGTGGCAGGTCAGGTCCTTGAGAGAACCGTGGCTGTGGCTCTCAGACTACCTGAGCTTCTGTGAGGGGCTGGTGGCTGCAGACCTAGACTGCGGATATCAGTTTGACGGGTCAGGTTCATCAGAGATCCATGGCTGTGTCACTCAGACTAGCTGAGCTTCTGTGAGGGGCTGGTGGCTTAAGACCTGGAAGGTGGATGTCTGTCTAGCAGGTCAGGTTCCTCAGAGGACCATGGCTCTGTCTCTCAGACTAACTGAGCTTCTGTGAGGGACTTGTGGATTCAGACCTGGACTGTGTATGGCAGTCTGGAAGGACAGGTTCCTCAGAGATCTGCGGCTGCAGTTCTCAGATGACCTGAGCTTCTGTGAGGGGCTGGTGGCTTCAGACCTGAACTGAGGATGGCAGTCTGGCAGGTCTGGCTTATCAGAAAACCATAACTGCGGATCTCAGAATACCTGAGCTTCTGTCATGGGCTGGTGTCTTCAGACCTGGACTGCAGATGGCAGTCTGTCAAGTCGGGTTTGTCAAAGAACCATGGTTGTGACTCTTAAACAACCTGAGCTTCTGTGAGAGGCTGGTGGCTTCAGACCTGAAATACAGGTGGTAGTTAGGCAGGTTGGGATCTTCAGTGAGCCATGGCTGTGGCTCTCAGACAACCTGTGCTTCTCTGAGGAGCTGTTTGCTTTAGACCTGGACTGTGGATGGCAGTCTGGCAGGTCGGGTTCATCAGAGAACCACGGCTGTGGCTCTCAAATATCCAGAGCTTCTGGGAGGGGCTGGTGACTTCAGACCTGGACTGTAGATAGCAGTTTGAAAGATCGGCTTCATCAGAGAACCTAGGCTATGGATCTCCGACTATCTGAGCTTCTGTGAGGGGCTGGTGGCTTCAGACCTGAACTGCAGATCACAGTTTGACAGGTTGGGTTCATCAAAGAACCATTGCTGTGGCTCTCAGACTACCTGAGTTTTTGTGAGGGGCTCATGGCTTCAGAACTGGACTGTGGATGGCAGTCTTTTAGGTTGGGTTCCACAGGGAACCATGGTTGTGCCTCTCAGACCACCTGAGCTTCTGTGAGAGGCTGGTGGCTTTAGACTTGGACTACGGATGGCAATCTGGCAGGTTGGGTTCCTCAGGGAACCGCAGTTGCAGCTCTCAGATGACCTGAGCATCTGTGAGAGGATGATGGCTTCTGACCTGGAATCCGGATGGCAGTCTGGCAGTTCGGGTTCGTCAGAGAACTGAGGCTGTGGTTCTCAGACTACTTGATATTCTGTGAGTGGCTAGTGGTTTCAGACTTGCACTGCAGATGGCAATCTGGCAGGTTGAGTGTGTCACAGAACTGTGTCTATGGCTCTCAGACTATCTGAGGTTCTGTGAGGGGCTGGTGGCTTCACTTCTGGACTTCAGATGGCAGTCTGGCAGGTCGGGTTCATCAGGGAATAGCGGCTGTGGCTCTTAGACTACCTGAGCTTCTGTGACAGGCTGGTGGCTTCAGAACTGGACTGCAAATGGCAATCAAGCAGTTCAGGTTCCTCAAGGAACCGCAGCTGTCAGTCTACCTGATCATCTCTGACAGGCTGGTGGCTTCAGACCTTTACTGCGGAAGGCAGCCTGGCAGGTTGGGTTCATCAGAGAACCATGGCTGTGGCTCTCTGACTACCTCAGCTTCTGTGAGGGATTGGTGGCTTCAGACCTGGATTGAGGATGGCAGTCTGGCAGGTTGGGTTCATCAGAGAAGTGTGGCTGCAGCTCTCAGACTACTTGTGCTTCTGTGAGGGGCTTGTGGCTTCATACCTGGACTGTGGATGGCAGTATGGCAGGGCGTGTTTGTCAGATAATTGTGGCTGTGGCTCTCAGACTACCTGAGCTTCTGTGAGGGGCTGGTGGCTTCAGACCTGTACTAGGGATGGCAGTCTGGCAGGTCGGATTCCTCAGGGAACCATGACTGCAGATCAAAGACTACCTGAGCTTCTGTGAGAGACTGGTGGCTTAAGGCCTGGACTGTTGATGGCAGTTTGACAGGTCAGGATCATCAGAGAACTTCAGCTGTGGCTCTCAGACTACCTGAGCTTCTGTGAGGGGCTGGTGGCTTCATGCCTGGATGGTGTAGGGCAGTCTGGCAGGACGGGTGCATCAGAAAACTATGGCAGTGGCTCTAAGACTACCTTAGCTTTTGTGAGGGGCTGGTGGCTTCAGAACTGGACTGTGGATGGCAGTCTTTCAGGTCGGGTTCATCAGATAACCATGGCTGCAGCTCTAAGACTACCTGAGCTTCTGTGATTGGCAGGTGGTTTCAGATCTGGACTGCAGATGGCAGTCTAGCAGGTCGGGTTCCTCAGGGAACCGTGGCTGTGGTTCACAGACTACTTGAGCTTCTGTGAGACACTGATGGCTTCAGATCTGAACTGCGGATGGCAATCTGACAGGTCAGGATCCTCAGGGAACCATGGCTGTGGCTCTCAGACTACCTGAGCTTCTGTGAGGGGCTGTTGGCTTCAGACCTGGACTGCGGATGGCAGTCTGGCAGGTCTGGTTTATTAGAGAACAACAGCTACGGCTCTCAGACTACTTGAGCTTCTGTGAAGGGCTGGTGGCTTTAGAAAAAGACTGCAGATGGCAGTGTGGTGGTCAGGTTCCTCAGAGAACTATGGCTGCGGCTCTCAGACAACCTGAGCTTCTGACAGGGCTGGTGGCTTCAGACCTGGACTGCCGATGACAGTATGGCAGGTAGGATTCCTCAGAGAACCAAGACTGTGACTCTCTGACAACCTGAGATTCTGTGAGGGCTGGTGTCTTCAGATGTCAACTGCGGATGGCAGTATTGCAGGTCAGGTTCATCTGAGAACCACGGCTGTGGCTCTGAGACTACCTGAGCTTCTGTGTGAGGCTGATGGCTTCAGACCTGGACTACGGATGGCAGTATGGTATGTCAGGATACTCAGAGAACCGTGGCTGTGACCCTCAGAATTCCTGAGCTTCTGTGAGGGGCTGTTCACTTCAGACCTGGACTGCCGATAGCAGTCTGTCAGGTCTGGTTCATCTGAGAACCATGGCTGTGGCTCTCATACTACCTGAGCTTCTGTGAGAGGCTGTTGGCTTCAGACCTGGACTACAGATGGCTGTCTGGCAGGTATGGTTCATGAGAGAACCACGGCTGTGGCTCTCAGACTACCTGAGCTTCTGTGAGGAGCTGGTGGCTGCAGACCTAGACTGCGGATGGCAGTTTGACAGGTCACGTTCATCAGAGAACCACGGCTGTGTCTCTCAGACTAACTGAGCTTCTGTTTGGGGCTGGTGGCTTTAGACCTGGATGGTGGATGGCAGTCTGGCAGGACAGGCTCATAAGGAAATTGCTGCTGTGGCTCTCAGACTACTTGTGCTTCTCTGAGGGTCTGTTGGCTTCAGACCTGGACTGCGGATGGCACTCTGGCAGGTCGGGTTCCTCAAAGAACCACAGCTGTTGCTCTCAGACTTCCTGAGCTTCTGTGAGGGGCTGTTTGCATTAGAAATAGACTGTGGATGGCAGTCTGGTGGTCCTATTCCTCAGAGAACTGTGGCTGCAGCACTCAGACAACCTGAGCTTCTGACAGGGACTGGTGGCTTTAGATCTGGACTGCAAATGGCAGTATGGCAGGTAGGGTTCTTCAGAGAACCAAGGCTGTGGCTCTCAGATGACCTGAGCTTCTGTGAAGAGTTGTTGGCTTCAGACGTGGACTGCAGATGGCAGTCTGGCAGGTTGGGTACATCATAGATCCATGGCTGTGGATCTCAGACTTCCTGAGCTTCTGTGAGGCTGGTGTCTTCAGATCTCAACTGTGGATGGCAGAATTGCAGGTCGGGTTTGTCTGAAAACCATAGCTGAAGTTCTCAGACTACCTGAGCTTCTGTGTGAGGCTGGTGGCTTCAGACCTGGACTATGGATGGCAGTATGGCAGGTTGGGATCCTCAGAGAACCATAGCTGCATCTCAGAATTCCTGAGCTTCTCTGAGGAGCTGTTGGCTTCAGACCTGGACTGTCGATGGCAGTCTGTCAGGTCAGGATCATGAGAGAACTGCAGCTGTGGCTCTCATACTACCTGAGCTTCTGTGAGGGGCTGGTGGCTGCAGATCAAGACTGTGGATACCAGTTTGACATGTCAGGATCATCAGAGAGCTTCAGCTGTGGCTGTCAGACTACATGTGCTTCTCTGAGTGTCTGATGGCTTCAGACCTGGACTGCAGATGGCAGTCTGGCAGGTTGGGTACCTCAGAGAACCATGGCTCTGGCTCTCAGACTACTTGAGCTTCTGTGAGGGACTTGTGGCTTCAGACCTAGACTATGGATGGCAGTCTGGCAGGTTGGGTTCCTCTGAGATCTGCAGCTGCAGTTCTCAGATGACGTAACCTTCTGTGAGGGGCTGGTGGCTTCAGACCTGCACTGAGGATGGCAGTCTGGCAGGTTGGGTTCATCAGAGAACCGTGGCTCTGGCTCTCAGACAATCTGAGCTTCTGTGAGAGGCTGGTGACTTCAGACCTGGATTACAGATGGTAGTAAGGCAGGTTGGGATCCTCAGAGAACCATGGCTGTGGCTCTTGGACAACCTGTGCTTCTGTGAGGGGCTGGTTGCCTTAGACTTGGATTGCGGATGGCAGTCCGACAGATCGGGTTCTTCAGAGAACCTCTGCTATGGGTCTCAAATATCCGGATCTTCTGGGAAGGGCTGGTGGCTTCAGACCTGGACTGTGGACAGCACTTTGAAAGGACAGCTTCATCAGAGAACCACAGCTGTGGCTCTCAGACTACCTGAGCTTCTGTGAGGGGCTGGTGGCTTCAGACCTGGACTGCAGATGGAAGTTTGACAGGTTGGGTTCATCAAAGAACCATGACTGTGGCTCTCAGGGTACCTGAGCTTTTGTGAGGGGCTCATGGCTTCAGAACTGGACTGTGGATGACAGTATTTTAGGTTGAGTTACTCAGTGAACCATGGTTGTGGCTCTCAGACCACTTGAGCTTCTGTGAGAGGCTGGTGGCTTCAGACCTGGACTGCGGATGGCAATCTGGCAAGTTGGGTTCCTCAGGGAACCACAGCTGTGGCTCTCAGACAACCTGAGCATCTGTGAGAGGATGATGGCTTCTGTTCTGGAATCCAGATGGCAGTCTGGCAATTCGGGTTCATCACAGAACTGTGGCTGCAGCTCTCAGACTACTTGATATTCTGTGAGTGGCTCGTGGTTTCAGACCTGCACTGTGGATGGCTATCTGGCAGGTTGAGTTCATCACAGAACTGTGGCTGTGGCTCTCAGACTACCTGAGGTTCTGTGAGGGGGCTGGTGGCTTCACTCCCTGGACTGCAGATGGTAGTCTGGCAGGTCAGGTTCATCAGAGAATAGCGGCTGTGGCAGTCAGACTACCTGAGCTTCTGTGAGTGGCTGGTGACTTCAGACCTGGACTGCAAATGACAGTCAGGCAGGTCAAATTCCTCAGGGAATGTCAGCTGCGACTCTCAGACTACCTGATCATCTCTGAGAGGCTGGTGGCTTCAGACCTTTACTGCGGAAGGCAGTCTGGCAGGTTGGGTTCATCGGAGAACTGTGGCTGCCGCTCTAAGACTACCTCAGCTTCTGTGAGGGGCTGGTGGCTTCAGACCTGGACTGAGGATGGCAGTCTGGCAGGTTGGATTTGTTAGAGAACCTCAGCTGTGGATCTCATATTACCTGAGCTTTTGTGATCGGCTGGTGGCTACGGACGTGGACTGTGGATGGTAGTCTGGCAGGTTGGGTTCATCGTGTAACCATGGCTGCAGCTCTCAGACTACCTGAGCATCTGTGAGGGGATGGTGACTTTAGAACTGGACTGCAGACAGCAGTCTGGCAGGTCGGTTTCCTCAGAGATCCTTGGCTCCGGCTCTCAGACTACCTGAGCTTCTATGAGGGGCTGGAGGCTTCAGACCTGGACTGAGGATGGCAGTCTGGCAGGTCGGGTTTGTCAGAGAACCTCAGTTGTGGATCTCAGATTACCTGAGGTTTTGTGATCAGCTGGTGGCTTCAGACCTGGACTGCGGATGGCAGTCTGGAAGGTTGGGTGCATCAGAGAACTGTGGCTGTGTCTCTCAGACTACCTGAGCTTCTATAAGGGACTGTTGGCTTCAGACCTGGGCTGCGAATGGTAGTCTGGCAGGTTGGGCTCAACAGAGAACCATGGTTGCAGCTCTCAGACTACTTGAGCTTCTGTGATTGGCTGGTTGCTTCAGACCTGGACTGCGGATGGAAATCTGGCGGGTTGGGATCCTCAGGGAACCATGGCTGTAGATTTCAGACTACCTGAGATTCTGTGAGGGGCTGGTGGCTTCAGATATAGACTGCAGATGGCAGTTTGACAGGTCAGGATCATCACAAAACCACGGCTGTGGCTCTCAGTCTACCTGAGCTTTCGTGAGGGGCTGGTGGATTCTGAACTAGACTACGGATGGCAGTCTGTCAGATCGGGTTCATCAGAGAGCCATGGCTGTGGATCTTAGACTTTCTGAGCTTCTATGATTGGCTGGTGGTTTCAGACCTGGACTGCAGATGACAGTCTGGCAGCGTGGGTTCATCAGAGATCTGTGGCTGAAGCTCTTGGACTACCTGAGCTTCTGGGAGGGGCTGGTGGCTTCCGACCTAGACTACAGATGGCAGTTTGACAGGTCAGGTTCATTAGAGAACCACAGCTGCTTCTCTCTGACTAACTGAGCTTCGGATGGGTTTGTGGCTTCAGACCTGGATGGTGAATGGCAGTCTGGCAGGATGGGTTCAACAGAGAACCGTGGCTGTGGCTCTCAGACTACCTGAGCATCTGTGAAGGGCTGGTGGCTTCAAACCTAGACTGCGGAAGGCAGTTTGACAGGTTGGGTTCATTAGAGAACCATGACTGTTTCTCTCAGACTTACAGTACTGAGCTTCTGATGGGCTGGTGGCTTCAGATCTAGATGGTGGATGGCAGTCTGGCAGGATGGGTTCATCAGAGAATCGAGGATGTGGCTTTCAAACTACCTTAGCTTTTGTGAGGGGCTGGTGGCTTCAGAACTGAACTGCTGATGGCAGTCTTTCTGGTTGGGTTCATCAGAGAACCGTGGCTGTGGGTCTCAGACTACCTGAGCATCTGAGTGGCTGTTAGCTTCAGGCCTTGATTGTGGATGGCAGTCTGGCAGGTTGGGTTCCTTTCTGAGCCATGGCTGTGACTCGCAGACTACCTGACCTTCTATTAGGGGCTGGTGGATTCAGACCTGGACTTCTGATGGCAGTCTGGCAGGTTGGGTTCATCAGAGAACCATGGCTGCAGCTCTCGGACTACTTGAGCTTTTGTGAGGGCTCATGGCTTCAGACCTGGACTGTGGATGGCAGTCTGAAAGGTCGTGTTTGTCAGAGAACCATGGCTGAACCTCTCAGACTAGTTGAGCTTCTGTGAGAGGCTCGTGGTTTCAGACCTGGACTGTGGATGGCAGTCTGGCAAATTGGATTCCTCAGAGAATCATGGCTGTGGCTCTCAGACTACCTGAGCTTCTGTGATTTTCTGGTGGCTTCAGACCTGAACTGTGGATGGTAGTCTGGCAGGTCGGGTTCCTCAGGGAACCATGGCTGTGGCTCACAGACTACCTGAGCTTCTGTGAGAGGCTGGTGGCTTAAGACCTGGACTGTTGATGGCAGTTTGACAGGTCAGGATCATCAGAGAGCCACAGCTGTGGCTCTCAGACTACCTGAGCTTCTGTAAGGGTCTGGTGGCTTCATACCTGGGTGGTGGAGGGTTGTCTGGCAGGACGGGTTCAGCAGAAAAATATTGCAGTGGCTCTAAGACTACCTGAACATTTGTGAGGGGCTGGTGGCTTCAGAACTGGACTGTGGATGGCAGTCTTTCAGGTCGGGTTCATTGGAAGACCGTGCCTGCACCTGTCACACTATCAGAGCTTCTATGAGGGGCTGGAGGCTTCAGACCTGTGCTGCAGATGCCTGTCTGGCAGTTCAGGTTCCTCAAGTAAACACAGCTGTAGCTCTCAGCCACTTGTGCTTCTGTGAGAGGCTGGTGGCTTCTGATCTGGACTGCAGATACCAGTCTGGCAGGTTGGGTTCCTCAGAGAAGCATGGCTGTGGCACCCAGACTTCCTATACTTCTTTGAGGGGCTGGTAGCTTAAGACCTGGACTGTGGATGCAATCTGGGATGTTGGGTTCCTTTTAGAACCATGGCTGTGGCTCTCAGACTACCTGAACTTCTATGAGGGGCTGCTGGCTTCAGACCTGGAGTGCGAATGGAAGTCTGGCAGGTTGTGTTCATCAGAGAACCATGGCGGCAGCTCTCAGACAACTTGAGCTTCTCTGAGGAGCTCATGGCTTTAGACCTGGACTGCGGATGGCAGTCTGGCAGGTCAGGTTTGTCAGAGAACCATGGCTGCATCTCTCAGACTACTTGAGCTTCTGTGATTCACAGGTGGTTTCAGACCTGGACTGCAGATGGCAGTCTAGCATGTTGGGGTCCTCCGGGAACAGTGGCTGCGGTTCACAGACTATCTGAGCATCTGTGAGACACTGGTATCTTCAGATCTGGACTGCGGATATCAATCTGACAGGTCAGGATTCTCAGGGAACCATGGCTGTGGCTCTCAGACTACCTGAGCTTCTGTGAGGGGCTGTTGGCTTCAGACCTGGACGCAGATGGCGGTCTGGCATGTCGTGTTCCTTAGAGAACCACAGCTGTGGCTCTCAGACTACCTGAGCTTCCGCGAGAGGCTGTAGGCTTTAGAAATAGACAGCAGATGGCAGTCTGGTTGTCAGGTTCCTCAGAGAACTGTGGCTGTGGCTCTCAGACAACCTGAGCTTCTGACAGGGTCTGATGGCTTCAGACCTGGACTGCCAATGGCAGTATGGCAGATAGGGTTCTCGAGAGAACCAAGGCTGTGGCTCTCAGATGACCTGAGCTTCTGTGAAGGGCTATTAGCTTCAGACATGGACTGCCGACAGCAGTCTGGCTGGTCGGGCACATCATAGATCTGTGTCTGTGGCTCTCAGACTTCCTGAGCTTCTGTGAGGCTGGTGTCTTCAGACCTTGACTGCGGATGTCAGTATTGCAGGTCGGGTTTGTCTGAGAACCATGGCTGCGGCTCTCTGACTGCCTGAGCTTCTGTGTGAGGCTGGTGGCTTCAGATAAGGACTACGGATGGCACTATGGCAGGTCGGGATCCTCAGAGAACCATGGCTGCACCTCAGAATTCCTGAGCTTCTCTGAGGAGCTGTTCGCTTCAGACCTGGACTGCCGATGGCAGTCTGTCAGGTTGAGTTCATCTGCGCGAACCATGGCTGTGGCTCTCATACTACCTGAGCTTCCGTGAGAGACTGTTGGCTCCAGACCTGGACTATGGATGGCAGTCTGGCTGGTCTGGTTCATGAGAACTGCAGCTGTGGCTCTCAGACTACCTGAGCTTCTGTGATGGGCTGATGGCTGCAGACCTAGACTGCGGACACCAGTTTGACAGGTCAGGTTCATCAGAGAACCATGACTGTGTCTCTCAGACTAGCTGAGATTCTGTTAGGGGCTGGTGGGTTAAGACATGGAAGGTGGATGGCAGTCTGGCAGGATGGGTTCATCAGAGAAAAGTGGCTGTGGCTCTCAAACTACCTGAGATTTTGTGAGGGGCTGGTGGCTTCAGACCTGGACTGTGGATGGCAATCTGGCTGGTTTCATTCAACAGAGAACTGCGTCTGTGGCTTTCAGACTACCTGTGCTTCTCTGATGGTCTGGTGGCTTCAGACTTGGACAGCTGATTTCAGTCTGACAGGTTGGGTTCCTCAGAGATCTGAGGCTGAAGTTCTCAGATGACCTAAATTTTTATGAGGGGCTTGTGGCTTCAAACCTGCACTGAGGATGGCAGTCTAGCAGGTCAGGTTTATCAGAAAACCATGGCTGCAGATCTCAGAATACCTGAACATCTGTGATGGGCTGGTGGCTTCAGACATGGACTGCAGATGGCAGTCTGGCAGGTCAGGTTCATCAGAGAACCACGGCTGTGGCTCTCAGACAACCTGAGCTACTGTGACAGGCTGTTAGCTTCAGACCTGGATTACAGATGGTAGTAAGGTAGGTGGGGATCCTCAGAGAACCATGGCTGTGGCTCTCAGACAACCTGAGATTCTGTGAGGGTCTGGTTGCTTTAGATCTGGATTGCGGACGGCAGTCAAGCAGGTTGGGTTCTTCAGAGAACCACGGCTGTGGGTCTCAAATATCCGGATCTTTCGGGAGGGGCTTGTGGCTTCAGACCTGACTATGGATAGCAGTTTGAAAGGTTGACTTCATCAGAGATCCACGTCTGTGGCTCTCAGACTACCTGAGCTCTGTGAAGGGCTGGTGGCTTCAGACCTGGACTGCAGTTGTAAGTTTGTCAGGTTGTGTTCATCAAAAAACCGTGGCTGTGGCTCTCAGACTACCTGAGCTTTTGTGAAGGGCTCATGACTTCAGAACTGGACTGTGGATGGCAGTGTTTTAGGTTGGGCTCATTAGGGAACAGCGGTCATGGCTCTCAGACCACCTGAGCTTCTGTGAGAGGCTGGTGACTTCAGACCTGGATTACAGATGGTAGTAAGGCAGGTCAGGATCCTCAGAGAACCATGGCTGCGGCTCTTGGACAACCTGTGCCTCTGTGAGGGGCTGGTTGCTTTAGACTTGGATTGCAGATGGCAGTCTGACAGGTCAGGTTCTTCAGAGAACCACTGCTGTGGGTCTCAAATATCCGGATCTTCCGGGAGGGGCTGGTGGCTTCAGACCTGGACTGTGGACAGCACTTTGAAAGGACAGCTTCATCAGAGAACCACAGCTGTGGCTCTCAGACTACCTGAGCTTCTGTGAGGGGCTGGTGGCTTCAGACCTGGACTGCAGATGGAAGTTTGACAGGTTGGGTTTATTAAAGAACCATGGCTGCGGCTCCCAGGCTACCTGAGCTTTTGTGAGTGGGCTCATGGCTTCAGAACTGGACTGTGGATGACAGTCTTTTAGGTTAAGTTACTCAGTGAACCACAGTTGTGGCTCTCAGACCACTTGAGCATCTGTGAGAGGCTGGTGGCTTCAGACCTGGACTGCGGATGGCAATGTGGCAAGTTGCGTTCCTCAGGGAACCACAGCTTTGGCTCTCAGACAACCTGAGCATCTGTGAGAGGATGATGGCTTCTGTTCTGGAATCCAGTTGGCAGTCTGGCAGTTCGCTTTCATCACAGAACTGCAGCTCCAGCTCTCAGACTACTTGATATTCTGTGAGTGGCTCGTGGTTTCAGACCTGCACTGTGGATGGCTATCTGGCAGGTTGAGTTCATCACAGAACTGTGGCTGTGGCTCTCAGACTACCTGAGGTTCTGTGAGGGGGCTGGTTGCTTCACTCCTGGACTGCAGATGGTAGTCTGGCAGGTCAGGTTCATCAGAGAATAGCAGCTGTGGCAGTCAGACTACCTGAGCTTCTGTGAGAGGCTGGTGGCTTCAGACCTGGACTGCAAATGACAGTCAGGCAGGTCAGATTCCTCAGGGAATGTCAGCTGTGACTCTCAGACTACCTGATCATCTCTGAGAGGCTGGTGGCTTCAGACCTTTTCTGCGGAAGGCAGTCTGGCAGGTTGGGTTCATCGGAGAACTGTGACTGCCGCTCTAAGATTACCTCAGCTTCTGTGAGGGGCTGGTGGCTTCAGACATGGACTGAGGATGGCAGTCTGGCAGGTCAGATTTGTTAGATAACCTTGGCTGTGGATTTCATATTACCTGAGCTTTTGTGATCGGCTGGTGGCTTCAGACATGGACTGTGGATGGTAGTCTGGCAGGTCGGGTTCATCGTGTAACCATGGCTGCAGCTCTCAGACTACCTGAGCATCTGTGAGGGGATAGTGACTTTAGAACTGGACTGCAGACAGCAGTCTGGCAGGTTGGGCTCCTCAGAGAACCATGGCTCCGGCTCTCAGACTACCTGAGCTTCTGTGAGGGGCTGGAGGCTTCAGACCTGGACTGAGGATGGCAGTCTGGCAGGTCGGGTTTGTCAGAGAACCTCAGTTGTGGATCTCAGATTACCTGAGCTTTCGTGATCAACTGGTGGCTTCAGACCTGGACTGCGGATGGCAGTCTGGAAGGTTGGGTGCATCAGAGAACTGTGCCTGTGTCTCTCAGACTACCTGAGCTACTATAAGGGGTGGTTGGCTTCAGAACTGGGCTGCGAAAGGTAGTCTGGCAGGTTGGTTTCAACAGAGAACCATGGTTACAGCTCTCAGACTACTTGAACTTCTGTGATTGGCTGGTAGCTTCAGACCTGGACTGCGGATGAAAATCTGGCGGGTTGGGATCCTCAGGGAACCATGGCTGTGGATTTCAGACTACCTGAGATTCTGTGAGGGGCTGGTGGCTTCAGACATAGACTGCAGATGGCAGTTTGACAGGTCAGGATCATCACAAAACCACGGCTGTGGCTCTCAGACTACCTGAGGTTCTGTGAGGGGGCTGGTGGCTTCACTCCTGGACTGCAGATGGTAGTCTGGCAGGTCAGGTTCATCAGAGAATAGCAGCTGTGGCAGTCAGACTTCCTGAGCTTCTATGAGAGGCTGGTGGCTTCAGACCTGGACTGCAAATGACAGTCAGGCAGGTCAGATTCCTCAGGGAATGTCAGCTGCGACTCTCAGACTACCTGATCATCTCTGAGAGGCTGGTGGCTTCAGACCTTTACTGCGGAAGGCAGTCTGGCAGGTTGGGTTCATCGGAGAACTGTGGCTGCCGCTCTAAGACTACCTCAGCTTCTGTGAGGGGCTGGTGGCTTCAGACCTGGAATGAGGATGGCAGTCTGGCAGGTCAGGTTTTTCAGAGAACCATGACTGCATCTCTCAGACTACTTGAGCTTCTGTGATTCACAGGTGGTTTCAGACCTGGACTGCAGATGGCAGTCTAGCAGGTTGGGGTCCCCAGGGAACAGTGGCTGCAGTTCACAGACTATCTGAGCAACTGTGAGACACTGGTGTCTTCAGATCTGGACTGCGGATATCAATCTGACAGGTCAGGATCCTCAGGAAACCATGGCTGTGGCTCTCAAACTTCCTGTGCTTCTGTGAGGGGCTGCTGGCTTCAGACCTGGACTGCAGATGGCAGTCTGACATGTCGTGTTCCTTAGAGAACCACAGCTGTGGTTCACAGACCACCTGAGCTTCTGTGAGAGGCTGGTGGCTTAAGATCTGGACTGTTGATGGCAGTTTGACAGGTCAGGATCATTAGAGAGCCACAACTGTGGCTCTCAGACTACCTGAGCTTCTGTAAGGGGCTGGTGGTTTCAGAAATGGACTGCCAATGGCAGTATGGCAGATAGGGTTCTTCAGAGAACCAAGGCTGTGGCTCTCTGATGACCTGAGCTTCTGTGAAGGGCTATTGGCTTCAGATATGGACTGCCGATGGCAGTCTGTCAGGTCGGGCACATCATATATCCATGCCTGTGGCTCTCAGACTTCCTGAGCTTCTGTGAGGCTGATGTCTTCAGGCCTTGACTGCGGATGGCAGTATTGCAGGTCAGGTTTGTCTGAGAACCATGGCTGCGGCTCACTGACTGCCTAAGCTTCTGTGTGAGGCTGGTGGCTTCAGATCTGGACTACGGATGTCACTATGGCAGGTCGGGATCCTCAGAGAACCATGACTGCATCTCAGAATTCCTGAGGTTCTCTGAGGAGCTGTTCACTTCAGACCTGGACTGCCGATGGCAGTCTGTCAGGTTGCGTTCATCTGCAAACCATTCCTGCAGCTCTCATACTACCTGAGCTTCTGTGCGAGACTGTTGGCTTCAGACCTGGACTATGGATCACAGTCTGGCAGGTCTGGTTCATGAGATAACCACGGCTGTGGCTCTCAGACTACCTGAGCTTCTGTGAGGGGCTGATGGCTGCAGACCTAGTCTGCATACACCAGTTTTACAGGTCAGGTTCATCAGAGAACCATGACTGTGTCTCTCAGACTAGCTGAGCTTCTGTTAGGGGCTGGTGGGTTTAGACATGGAAGGTGGATGGCAGTCTGGCAGGATGGGTTCATCAGAGAAAAGTGGCTGTGGCTCTCAAACTACCTGAGATTTTGTGAGGGGATGGTGGCTTCAGACCTGGACTGTGGATGGCAGTCTTTTTGGTTTCATTCAACAGAGAACTGCAGCTGTGGCTTTCAGACTACCTGTGCTTCTCTGATGGTCTGATGGCTTCAGACCTGGACTGTGGATGGCAATCTGGCAGGTTGGGTTCCTCAGGGAAATGCAGCTGTGGCTCTCAGATGACCTGAGCATCTGTGAGAGGATGATGGCTTCTGACCTGGACTCCGGATGGCAGTCTGGCAGTTAGGATTCATCAGAAAACCATGGCTGCGGCTCTCAGACTACTTGATATTCTGTGAGTGGCTCGTGGTTTCAGACCTGCACTGCGGATGGCAATCTGGCAGGTTGAGTTCATCACAGAACTGTGGCTGTGTCTCTCAGACTGCCTGAGCATCTGTGAAGGGATGGTGGCTTCAAACCTAGACTGCGGAAGGCAGTTTGACAGGTTGGGTTCATTAGAGAACCATGGCTGTTTCTCTCAGACTTACAGTACTCAGCTTCTGATGGGCTGGTGGCTGCAGATCTAAATGGTGGATGGCAGTCTGGCAGGATGGGTTCATCAGAGAATCGAGGATGTGGCTTTCTAACTACCTTAGCTTTTGTGAGGGGCTGGTGGCTTCAGAACTGAACTGCTGATGGCAGTCTTTCTGGTTGGGTTCGTCAGAGAACCATGGCTGTGGGTCTCAGACTACCTGTGCATCTGAGTGGCTGTAAGCTTCAGACCTTGACTGTTGATGGCAGTCTGGCAGGTTGGGTTCCTTTCTGAACCATGGCTGTGACTCGCAGACTACCTGACCTTCTGTTAGGGGCTGGTGGATTCAGACCTGGACTTCTGATGGCAGTCTGGCAGGTTGGATTCATCAGAGAACCATGGCTGCAGCTCTTGGACTACTTGAGCTTCTGTGAGGGCTCGTGGCTTCAGACCCGGACTGTGGATGGCAGTCTGAAAGGTCGTGTTTGTCAGAGAACCATGGCTGAACCTCTCAGACTAGTTAAGCTTCTCTGAGAGGCTCGTGGTTTCAGACCTGGACTGTGGATGGCAGTCTGGCAAATTGGATTCCTCAGAGAATCATGGCTGTGGCTCTCAGAATACCTGAGCTTCTGTGATTTACTGCTGGCTTCAGACCTGAACTATGGATGGCAGTCTGGCAGGTTGGGTTCCTCAGGGAACCATGACTGTGGCTCACAGACTACCTGAGCTTCTGTGAGAGGCTGGTGGCTTAAGACCTGGACTGTTGATGGCAGTTTGACAGGTCAGAATCAGCAGAGAGCCACATCTGTGGCTCTCAGACTACCTGAGCTCCTGTAAGGTGCTGGTGGCTTCATTCCTGGATGGTGGAGGGTTGTCTGGCAACAAGGGTTCAGCAGAAAAACATTGCAGTGGCTCTATGACTTCCTGAACTTTTGTGAGGGGCTGGTGGCTTCAGAACTGGACTGTGTACTGCAGTCTTTCAGGTTGGGTTCATTGGAAGACCATGGCTGCACCTCTCAGACTATCAGAGCTTCTATGAGGGGCTGGAGGCTTCAGACCTGTGCTGCAGATGGCTGTCTGGCAGTTCGGGTTCCTCAAGCAAACACAGCTGTAGTTCTCAGACCATCTGTGCTTCTGTGAGAGGCTGGTGGCTTCTGATCTGGACTGCAGATACCAGTCTGGCAGGTCAGGTTCCTCAGAGAAGCACAGCTGTGGCACCCAGACTTCCTATACTTCTTTGAGGGGCTGGTAGCTTAAGACCTGGACTGTGGATGCAGTCTGGGATGTTGGGTTCCTTTTAGAACCATGGCTGTGGCTCTCAGACTACCTGAACTTCTATGAGGGGCTGCTGGCTTCAGACCTGGATTGTGAATGGAAGTCTGGAAGGTTGTGTTCATCAGAGAACCATGGAGGCAGCTCTCAGACAACTTGAGCTGCTCTGAGGAGCTCATGGCTTTAGACCTGGACTGCGGATGGCAGTCTGGCAGAACAGGTTTGTCAGAGAACCATGACTGCATCTCAGACTACTTGAGCTTCTGTGATTCACAGGTGGTTTCAGACCTGGACTGTAGATGGCAGTCTAGCAGGTTGGGGTCCTCAGGGAACAGTGGCTGTAGTTCACAGACTATCTGAGCATCTGTGAGACACTGGTGGCTTCAGATCTGGACTGTGGATATCAATCTGACAGGTCAGGATGCTCAAGGAACCATGGCTGTGGCTCTCAGACTACCTGAGCTTCTGTGAGGGGCTGCTGTCTTTAGACCTGGACTGCAGATGGCAGTCTGGCATGTCGTGTTCCTTAGAGAACCACAGCTGTATCTCTCAGACTACCTAAGCTTCTGCGAGGGGCTGTTGACTTTAGAAATAAACTGCAGAGGGCAGTCTGGTTGTCAGGTTCCTCAGAGAACTGTGGCTGCAGCTATCAGACAACCTGAGCTTCTGACAGGGGCTGGTGGCTTCAGACCTGGACTGCCAATGGCAGTATGGCACATAGGGTTCTTCAGAGAAACAAGGCTGTGGCTCTCAGATGACCTGAGCTTCTGTGAAGGGCTATTGGCTTCAGATATGGACTGCCAATGGCAGTCTGACAGGTTGGGCACATCATAGATCTGTGGCTGTGGCTCTCAGACTTCCTGAGCTTCTGTGAGGCTGATGTCTTCAGACCTTGACTGCGGATGGCAGTATTACAGATCGGGTTTGTCTGAGAACCATGGCTGCGGCTCTCTGACTGCCTGAGCTTCTCTGTGAGGCTGGTGGCTTCAGATCTGGACTATGGATGGCACTATGGCAGGTCGGGATCCTCAGAGAACCATGGCTGCATCTCTGAATTCCTGAGCATCTCTGAGGAGCTGTTTGCTTCAGACCTGGACTGCCGATGGCAGTCTGTCAGGTTGAGTTCATCTGCAAAACTTGGCTGCAGCTCTCATACTACCTGAGCTTCTGTGAGAGACTGTTGGCTTCAGACCTGGACTATGGATGGCAGTCTGGCAGGATGGGTTCATCAGAGAAAAGTGGCTGTGGCTCTCAAACTACCTGAGATTTTGTGAGGGGCTGGTGGCTTCAGACCTGGACTGTGGATGGTAATCTGGCTGGTTTCATTCAATAGAGAAATGTGGCTGTGGCTTTCAGACTACCTGTGATTCTCTGATGGTCTGGTGGTTTCAGACCTGGACTGTGGATGGCAATCTGGCAGGTTGGGTTCCTCAGGGAATCGCAGTTGTGGCTCTCAGATGACCTGAGCATCTGTGAGAGGATGATGGCTTCTGACCTGGACTCCGGATGGCAGTCTGGCAGTTAGGGTTCGTCAGAGAACCGTGGCTGCGGCTCTCAGACTACTTGATATTCTGTGAGTGGCTCATGGTTTCAGACCTGCACTGCGGATGGCAATCTGGCAGGCTGAGTTCATCACAGAACTGTGACTGTGTCTCTCAGACTACCTGATGTTCTGTGAGCAGCTGGTGGCTTCACTCCTGGACTGCAGATGGCAGTCTGGCAGGTTGGGTTAGTCAGATAATAGTGGCTGTGGCTCTCAGACTACCTAAGATTCTATGAGAGGCTGGTGGCATCAGACCTGGACTACAAATGGCAATCAGGCAGTTCGGGTCTCTTAGGGAACCATGGCTGCTGCTGTCAGACTACCTGATCATCTCTGAGAGGCTGGTGGCTTCAGACCTTTACTGCAGATGGCAGTCTGGCAGGTTGGGTTCATCAGAGAACTGTGGCTGCAGCTCTAAAACTACTTTAGCTTCTGTGAGGGGCTGGTGGCTTCAGACCTGGACTGAGGATGGCAGTCTGGCAGGTCGAGTTTGTCAGAGAACCTTGGCTGCAGATCTCAGATTACCTGAGCTTTCGTGATCGGCTGGTGGCTTTAGACCTGGATTGTGGATGGCAGTCTGGCAGGTCGGGTTCATCATGGAACCATGGCTGCAGCTCTCAGCCTACCTGAGCATCTGTGAGGGGCTGTTGGATTTAGAACGGGACTGCAGATAGATGTCTGGCAGGTCAGATTGCTCAGAGAACTGTAGCTGTGGCTCTCAGACCACCTGAACCTCTCTGAGAGGCTGGTGGCTTCAGACCTGGACTGCAGATGGCAATCTGGAAGGTAGGGTGCATCTGAAAACTGTGGCTATGTCTCTCATGCTACCTGAGCTTCAATGAGGGGCTGGTGGCTTCAGACCTGGACTGTGGATGGCAATCTGGCAGGTTGGGTTCAACAGAGAACCATGGTTGCAGCTCTCAGACTACTTGAGCTTCTGTGATTGGCTGGTGGCTTCCGACCTGGACTGTGGATGGCAGTCTGACAGGTTGGGCTCATCAGAGAACTGTGGTTGCAGCTCTCAGACTACTTGAGCTTCTATGAGGGGCTAGTGGATTCAGACCTGGACTGCAGATGGCAATCTGGCAGGTTGGGATCCTTAGGGAACTATGGCTGTGGATCTCAGACAACCTGAGCTTCTGTGAGGAGCTGATTGTTTCTGACCTAGACTGCAGATGGCAGTTTGATAGGTCAGGATCATCACAAAACCATGGCTGTGGCTCTCAGACTACCTGAGCTTTCGTGAGGGGCTGGTGGATTCTGAACTAGACTGCAGATGGCAGTCTGGCAGATCGGTTTCATCAGAGAGCCGTGGCTGTGGATCTTAGATTTTCTGAGCTTCTGTGATTGGCTGATGGCTTCAGACCTGGACTGGAGATTGCAGTCTGGCAGCTCGGGTTCATCAGAGAACCATGGCTGCAGCTCTTGGACTACCTGAGCTTCTGAGAGGGGCTGGTGGCTTCAGTCCTAAACTGCAGATGCCAGTTTGACAGGTTGGATTCATTAGAGAACCTCAGCTGTTTCTCTCTGACTAACTAAGCTTCAGATGGTCTTGTGGCTTCAGACCTTGATGGTGAATGGCAGTCTGGCAGGATGGGCTCATCAGAGAACCGTGGCTGTGGCTCTCAGACTACCTGAGCATCTGTGAGGGGCTGGTGGCTTCAGACCTAGACTGCGGATGGCAGTTTGACAGGTCGGGCTCATTAGAGAACCACGGCTGTTTCTCTCAGATGTACTGAGCTTCTGATGGGCTGGTGGTTTCAAAACTGGATGATGGATGGCAGTCTGGCAGGATGGGTTCATCAGAAAATTGTGGCTGTCTCTTTCAAACTGCCTGAGCTTTTATGAGTGGCTGGTGGCTTTAGAAGTGAACTGCGGATGGCAGTCTTTCTGATTGGGTTCTTCAAAGAAATGTGGCTGTGGCTCTCAGGCTACCTGAGCATCTGAGTGGCTGTTAGCTTCAGACCCTGATTGTGGATGGCAGTCTGGCAGTCGGGTTCCTTAGAGAACCATGGCTGTGACTCTTAGACTTCCTGACCTTCTAAGAGGGGCTTGTGGATTCAGACCTGGACTTCTGATGGCAGTCTGGTAGGTTGGGTTCATCAGAGAACCATGGCTGCAGCTCTCAGACAACCTGAGCTTCTGACAGTGACTGGTGGCTTTAGATCTGGACTGCCAATGGCAGTATGGCAGGTAGGGTTCTTCAGAGAACCAAGGCTGTGGCTCTCAGATGACCTGAGCTTCTGTGAAGAGTTGTTGGCTTCAGACGTGGACTGCAGATGGCAGTCTGGCAGGTCTGGCACATCATAGATCCATGGCTGTGGCTCTCAGACCTCCTGAGCCTCTGTGAGGCTGGTGTCTTCAGATCTCGACTGCAGATGGCAGTATTGCAGGTTGGGTTTGTCTGAGAACCATGGCTGCAGCTCTCAGACTACCTGAGCTTATGTGATTGGCTGGTGGCTTCCGACCTGGACTGTGGATGGCAGTCTGGCAGGTTGGGTTCATCAGAGAACTGTGGTTGCAGCTTTCAGACTACTTGAGCTTCTGTGAGGGGCTAGTTGCTTCAGACCTGGACTGCGGATGGCAATCTGGCAGGTTGGGATCCTGAGGGAACCATGGTTGTGGATCAAAGACAACCTGAGCTTCTGTGAGGAGCTGGTTGTTTCTGACCTAGACTGCAGATAGCAGTTTGACAGGTCAGGATCGTCACAAAACCATGGCTGTGGCTCTCAGACTACCTGAGTTTTTGTGAGGGGCTGTTGGATTCACTCCTGGACTGCAGATGGCAGTCTGGCAGGTTGGATTAGTCAGAGAATAGTGGCTGTGGCTCTCGGACTACCTAAGATTCTATGAGAGGCTGGTGGCATCAGACCTGGACTACAAATGACAATCAGGCAGTTCGGGTCCCTTAGGGAACCACGGATGCTGCTGTCAGACTACCTGATCATCTCTGAGAGGCTGGTGGCTTCAGACCTTTACTGCAGATGGCAGTCTGGCAGGTTGGATTCATCAGAGAACTGTGGCTGCAGCTCTAAAACTACCTCTGCTTCTGTGAGGTGCTGGTGGCTTCAGACCTGAACTGAGGATGGCAGTCTGGCAGGTCGAGTTTGTCAGAGAACCTTGGCTGCAGATCTCAGATTACCTGAGCTTTCGTGATCGGCTGGTGGCTTTAGACCTGGATTGTGGATGGCAGTTTGGCAGGTCGGGTTCATCATGGAACCATGGCTGCAGCTCTCAGCCTACCTGAGCATCTGTGAGGGGCTGGTGGCTTTAGAACTGGACTGCAGATAGATGTCTGGCAGGTCGGATTGCTCAGAGAACTGTGGCTGTGGCTCTCAGACCACCTGAACCTCTCTGAGAGGCTGGTGGCTTCAGACCTGGACTGCGGATGGAAATCTGGAAGGTAGGGTGCATCTGAAAACTGTGGCTATGTCTCTCATGCTACCTGAGCTTCAATGAGGGGCTGGTGGCTTCAGACCTAGACTACGGATGGCAATCTGGCAGGTTGGGTTCCTCTGAGATCTGCAGCTGCAGTTCTCAGATGACGTAACCTTCTGTAAGGAGCTGGTGGCTTCAGACCTGCACTGAAGATAGCAGTCTGGCAGGTAGGGTTCATCAGAGAACCGTGGCTGTGGCTCTCAGACTACCTGAACTTCTGTGAGGGACTTGTGGCTTCAGACCTAGACTACGGATGGCAGTGTGGCAGGTTGGGTTCCTCTGAGATCTGCAGCTGCAGTTCTCAGATGACGTAACCTTCTGTAAGGAGTTGGTGGCTTCAGACCTGCACTGAGGATGGCAGTCTAGCAGGTAGGGTTCATCAGAGAAACATGGCTGTGGCTCTCAGACAACCTGAGCTTCTGTGAGAGGCTGGTGACTTCAGACCTGGATTACAGATGGTAGTAAGGCAGGTTGGGATCCTCAGAGTACCATGGCTTCAGACCTGGACTGCAAATGACAGTCAGGCAGGTCAGATTCCTCAGGGAATGGCAGCTGTGACTCTCAGACTACCTGATCATCTCTGAGAGGCTAGTGGCTTCAGACCTTTACTGCGGAAGGCAGTCTGGCAGGTTGGGTTCATCAGAGAACTGCGGCTGAGGCTCTAAGACTACCTCAGCTTCTGTGAGGGGCTGGTGGCTTCAAACCTGGATTACAGATGGTAGTAAGGCAGGTTGGGATCCTCAGAGAACCATGGCTGTGGCTCTCGGACAACCTGTGCTTCTGTGAGGGGGCTGGTTGCTTTAGACCTGGATTGCGGATGGCAGTCTGACAGGTCGGGTTCTTCAGAGAACCACTGCTGTGGGTCTCAAATATTAGGATCTTCTGGGAGGGGGCTGGTGGCTTCAGACCTGGACTGTGGACAGCAGTTTGAAAGTACAGCTTCATCAGAGAACCACAGCTGTGGCTCTCAGACTACCTGAGCTTCAGTGAGGGGCTGGTGGCTTCAGACCTGGTGTCTTGCCTAATCGAAGAGTCACAAAGGAATAATCACACTTGGCATTCACACATCAGCACAATTTATTGCAAGCAAAAGATAATTACACTTCATGTAACAGCAATGTCACTATCAGCATTAATGATTACACTTTAGCATTCATTCATTAGCAATATTACTATCAGCATTAATATATACTTCAATTAAGCAAAACATGATACATCACCGATTCAATAAAGCATCATCCAAGCCTTTTCCCAGTAGCTGGGGAAGCCCCCTAAATCATCTCACAGCCTGGCCAGGAGTTTTGAACCGGGAGAAAGTTCCACAGCGATGCGTCCACCCTGCAGATGAGGCTTCCAACCAGGCATTGAGAAAGCTACATTTATATCTTATTCTATGCTAAAAATAACCGTGCAGCCTTCATTGTGTTATTTTCCCACATTCTAGAAGCTGGCTGGGCTTCCAGGATGTTGCAAATTCACACGATAAGGACTGCTCAGAATTCCCCCACACCTGCTAGGTCACTGTGCTCCAAACACTGGCCGGGTGCCTAGAACACTATGAGCTAAGCAGAAGTTTAAATAAAACTACAAAAACAGGTTGCCTGATAATATACGACCTTCAAGTCAGCAAAATACACTGTCTGAAGCAAAACATAATAATGAGGCTATCTAAAGAGCAAAACACCAATTAAATGAAGCAGCATGTAAAATGGAGTCACACAATACAAAATGGAGTATAAAATGACATACATTACATGAAATAGCATACAAAATGGAGTGACAATAATCAACATATTATACTATCACTACATTCGGTCCTTTGATTATTGTGAATACGATTTGTATGATATTGGTACCATAGCAAAATTACTACGAATATAACATAAGTAACAAGTCCAAATAAGCAAGATAATTGTATCAGAATATTTAACACTTTTGTAGCTGATGGAGACCATCCTGTAACACGGTCCTCCACACATATTCATTATTACTCATTAAATCACTCTGGGCCTTATTTCTTTGCATTATAGAATACATATGTCGCATTGTGCATTCTGTCCAATCAATAAATCACGAAATATTTTCTGCTACTCCCATTCCCCATACCTAGAAGCATTAAATAACTGCAAGAACTCAAAATCATAATTCAAAGTTAATCTTTGGGGTTAGAAAACAGTTGGCATCCATTGAGCTTGTAAGTTAATTAAGCTAAATACATCAATTCCTACTGCCTGAAGCCTGTTAGTCAGTGTTTCTATATCAACACTATTTAAAATTCCCATGCCTGCCCCTGCTCCACCTAATAGCGTATCATACCAAGCTCTTTTATATTTGCATTTTCTACTAAACATAAACGTTATGTTAAAATGGATTACATTTTTCTGATACCGCTGCGCTACTGATGTACATGTGGATGGAACCTTAACTATACTATCATTGCTAATTACAGGATGATTTTTCAACACTGTAATGTGATCTGCCCAAGTAGTTCTATTAGTTATTGCAGTAGCATTCATGCAGAATAATTTGTCTATGTCAATCAAAGTAATACTTGCATTGAAAATGTCTGTTTGATTCATGCAGCAATCAAGTCTATGTTGTCAGTCACCATGCAACTATTCGATAGTTGCAGCATCTAATAGCAGTCTGGTTCTGTAATTTAATCCAATTTGTGTCCTGCATAGGTTGGCGTCCTGCCATTGTCTCAACTGGTTTTCAAATGTTCACATCTGGTGAAAAGTAATGTTCACTATAGGACATCCTTGGTTTTCAAGGCAAGTAAAGTTGTCTTGCACTCAGAACTGGTGGAAGATTTCAAACCTCATTGTACAAGTGGGTGGTCAAGCTTCAATATTCTTCCACCAGGGTAATAGGCTTTACCGAATGGACCGTGAGAGAGAGTGTTATTCCTTTTAGAATCCATTGAAGAACCTAGAAAATACACAGACTGATTATTCTCGAAGATAACATGTGTTCGCTGGTACATATTCCTCATCTCTTTCCTGACCTGATAATTAACACTGTGTTGTCTCGTCCGTGGCTATCACCTCAGCTGGTTCAGGAGGGCCATTTGGGTTTGTAACCCATATTTTGGCACCATTGTTAAAACCTCCTGTAGATCTAAAACCTTTATCCCCTTGCTGTTAAGAGTGTGGGGCTTGTCCCTTTATAGGGTCACTTTGTTAACTGGAATAATTAACAATTGAGCCACTCTGTCATACTGTTGAATTAACAGATTTTGTTCTCCACTATTCAACAAAATAACTTTCACTTCTCCTTGGTAATCACAATCAATCACCCCTCCCCAAATTTGTATTCCCTTGAGGGCTAGTTCTGATTTAGGTGCTATCCAACCAAAATGTCTCGGTGGAATTTGTATTCCAATACCAGTTTCTATATTCTTGAAGGGCATGTAAATCAAGTCCAGCAGCTTCTGGGGTTGCCCTGCAAGGAGACAGAGCTCCTGGTGTAATTTCCCAATATAACACTGTTTCTGTAGTTGAGTAAGCCTGCACTTGCAAATTAGGAGTTATCATTCGCATTAAGGGGGTCTCAGATTCTCCAATTGGTCTATTATTTAAAATCTGTAATGCTTCATGCAAATTCTCTTTCCATTTTCGTAGGCTCTCCCCCCCCCCAATTTCCTAAACTGTTCTTTCAGCAATCCATTCATTCTCTCAATTAACCCTGCTGCCTGTGGGTAATAAGGGATGTGAAATACCCACTGTATGTTATGGGCTTGAGCATAAGCTTGTACCATTTTCCCCCTAAAATGGGAACCATTGTCACTTTGTATCTGCAAGGGTATTCCATAGTACAACATAATTAAGTCAATTGTCTTAATGGTGTTTTTCTGTGTAGCTTGTTTACAAGGGTATGCCAATAAATACCCTGAATATGTATCTACAACTGTGCAAGCATATCGACATCCTCCACTAAGGGGTAGAGGTCCAATGTAATCAATCTGCCAAATTTGTCCGGTAATTTTCCCTCCCCAATTGTCCTTTCACAATATGAGGGATTGGTCTTTGTTGCCCATGTTGGCATATAGGACACTGAGCAATAACAGTTTTAACAAATCCAATGTTAGGGTACACCCCTACTATACCCACCTGTAAGTGGCTTTCTCCCAAATGTCCACATTTTGATGTGCCCATTTTGCCAGCCCTGATAACTGCTGACTTTGAGTTTCTTCAATATCCACTGGAAGAATCTTAGCTCTTTCATCTGCAATAGAATTATACCATCGTTCTAGTGTATCTGAAGCACAATGAGCATCAACATGAAATACAGTAGTCTGAGTATTTTGCACCATAGTCCATATTTCCTGCCACAGTTCTTTTCCCATATTTCTTTCGAATAAATTTTCCACTCATCCTTAGCTCCAAGTGGGCAGCCAGGTTGTTAAACCATTGGCTACAGACCATGAATCAGTATAATCGGAACAATCATTACACAATATTTTCTCCGGCAGCTGACCTATTTTCAGTTCCAAAATGGTCTGTACTGCCTCAATTTGTTTACCTCTAATCCTGTAATTACCACTCGCTGACCTTTGTGTTTTGCTGGGTTCCCATAAATTAAGAGGCCTCCTTCAGTGTCAATTAAAGCTCGTACTTTTTGGGGTGAGCCACTCTTCCAATTAATTTCCACTTCTACATGAGGTCTAAATCCTCCTAGCCCACCCTTCTACTGGGGCTTGGCCTTCATTTCAGTCATATTTTAGGTTTTCAGTTGCTGCAACTCCTAACTGGGTACAAATCACTAGGATACAGATCTGCATATTCCTGCTCCGGTCGGGTGACTCAATGGATCCCTGAGTGGAGCCCCCCACCCGGATATACTTTTATCATCAAACTCTGCCGGGGAGCAGTTGGACTTACAGACTCCTGAAGAGACATGTACATCTGTCTTTAACTTTGAATTGATCTGCGTATTTACTCACTTCTTAGTGTTCAATCCCTCTTTTGTACATTTCCCACATATCGGGTACACAGTCCCATCAATGTTTTCCTTGCCACCCCATCCTTTAAGAGAGCCAGGAACATATCTCTCCTAGAAACTCGACCTCAGGATTGGATCGCTGTTTATCCTGTCCTGAAGAATCATATAAACTAGACCCCTTTGGGCCCCAATCTCCCAGTTCCCTCTAACTGCCGTATTGCCTCTAGCACTACACCTACTGTTTTCCCATCTGATTAATCAACAAAGTCATCATTACTGCCTTATATGCAGGTGGTGCAGTTTGATAATCTTATTACGTACAGACACTGGCACAACAACACTCATTAAATCAGCATGGTCTTCTGTGGAGACCGCAACTTTCATCATTTCCATTTTAATGTTTTGTATACAGTCCTTTAGGTAAACCATGGTTTACTATCCCGCCAGTCACTCACCGTCGGATACTTGTGTTTGCAAGCCATAGCTACCACATCCAGCATCGTGGCATAGCCCTGCCCCTGTATTTGAGGGTCCAAACGCCTCCTTCACCACAGGGTCATAGCTAGTGACAGAAACCTAGGGCATCAGTTTCATCTAAGCTTACTCCATCCGCCCCTGTGTCATACAACCTCACCAGCCATCTCAACAACAAACTCTCCCCCGGTGTACCGCCCAGGAGGTCTGATACCTCCTGTTGAGAAAAATCCTCCACTACATCTCGATTCCTAGGATTTCCCTGATCCAACACTTCAGTACGTCTTCTAGACAATGGCTGTGCATGCAGTATTGGAACCTTACGTCCCTCAGCCTTTTCTTCTTTATCTGAGGCTGACCTTTCCTCATCTGTAGAAAACCAAATATCTCATCCCATGTTTCAGGATCCCAGTGGGCTCCTGCCCTAGCTATTGCTAGGCTTTACCTTTTCCTACTAACTCTGCCCCTCCTCTTTTATACTTGTACTAGTTCCACTGACAGCTGCATTTTCTGCAACTGTCCGATAGGTATCCAATTTATCACTCAGCAAATGATTTTGACATTGTAACATCACAGCTTTACTTTCCAAATCACAAACCTTTCGTTCCAGCTCTGCCTTTTCACTAAGAAGTCCCACTACCTTTCATGCATCTTCCTATAGGCAGACAATAAAATCCATCCCCGCGCCCCCAAGGCAGCACATTCTTCCTTTGCCACAGGCACTCTTTTCATACATGTAACAACATCTGCAGGCTCAGAATCCTTTAAACAGGATTCCCAGTGTTCACTCAACCCTGCACAACATGACCACTCAGTGGCTAAATCAGCATAAGGTTGGTTTTCCCAACCAGGAATTTCCACTTGTGCACATGCAACATTAGACTCTTTCCTTTAAACATTTTTACTTCACCTTAGTGTGTACTTTCCTTATGAATCCTGCCGACTACGCCAAAATTGTCTTGCCTAATCAAGAGTCACAAAGGAATAATCACACTTGGCATTCACACATCAGCACAATTTATTGCAAGCAAAAGATAATTACACTTCATGTAACAGCAATGTCACTATCAGCATTAATGATTACACTTTAGCATCTATTCATTAGCAATATTACTATCAGCATTAATATATACTTAATTAACAAACATGATACATCACCGATTCAATAAAGCATCATCCAAGCCTTTTCCCAGTAGCTGGGGAAGCCCCTAAATCATCTCACAGCCTGGCCAGGAGTTTTGAACCAGGAGAAAGTTCCACAGCGATGCGTCCACCCTGCAGATGAGGCTTCCAACCAGGCATTGAGAAAGCTACATTTATATCTTATTCTATGCTAAAAATAACCGTGCAGCCTTCATTGTGTTATTTTCCCACATTCTAGAAGCTGGCTGGGCTTCCAGGATGTTGCAAATTCACACGATAAGGACTGCTCAGAATTCCCCACACCTGCTAGGTCACTGTGCTCCAAACACTGGCCGGGTGCCTAGAACACTATGAGCTAAGCAGAAGTTTAAACAAAACTACAAAAACAGGTTGCCTGATAATATGTGACCTTCAAGTCAGCAAAATACACTGTCTGAAGCAAAACATAATAATGAGGCTATCTAAAGAGCAAAACACCAATTAAATGAAGCAGCATGTAAAATGGAGTCACACAATACAAAATGGAGTATAAAATGACATACATTACATGAAATAGCATACAAAATGGAGTGACAATAATCAACATATTATACTATCACTACACCTGGACTGTGGTTGGAAGTTTGACAGGTTGGGTTCATCAAAAAACTGTGGCTGTGGCTCTCAGACTACCTGAGCTTTTGTGAGAGCTAGTGGCTTCAGAACTGGACTGTGGTTGGCAGTCTTTTAGGTTGGGTTCCTCAGGGAACCATGGTTGTGGCTCTCAGATCACCTGAGCTTTTGTGAGAGTCTGGTGGCTTCTGACCTGGACTGCAGATGGCAATCTGGCAGGTTGGGTTCCTCAGGGAACCACAGCTCTGGCTCTCAGACAACCTGAGTAACTGTGAGAGGATGATGGCTTCTGACCTGGACTCTGGATGGCAGTCTGGCAGTTCGGGTTCGTCAGACAACCGCAGCTCCGGCTCTCAGACTACTTGATATTCTGTGAGTGGCTCGTGGTTTCAGACCTGCACAGCGGATGGCAATCTGGCAAGTTGAGTTCATTACAGAATTGTGGTTGTGGCTCTCAGACTACCTGAGGCTCTGTGAGGGGCTGGTGGCTTTACTCCTGGACTGCAGATGGCAGACTGGTAGGTCAGGTTCGTCAGAGAATAGTGGCTGTGGCTCTCAGACTACCTAAGCTTCTGTGATCAGCTGGTGGCTTCAGATCTGGACTGCAAATGGCAATCAGGCAGTTCGGGTTCCTTTGGGAACTGCGGTTGCAGCTGTCAGACTACCTGATCATCTCTGAGAGGCTGGTGGCTTCAGACCTTTACTATGAATGGCAGTCAGGCAGGTCGGGTTTTTCAGAAAACCATGGCTGCAGATCTCAGAACACCTGAGCTTCTGTGATGGGCTGGTGACTTCAGACTTTGACTGCAGATGGCAGTCTGGCAGGTCAGGTTTATTTGAGAAGCAAGGCTGTGGTTCTCAGACAACCTGAGCTTCTGTGAGAGTCTGGTGACTTCAGACCTGGATTACAGATGGTAGTAAGGCAGGTCAGGATCCTCGTAGAACCATGGCTGAGGCTTTCAGACAACCTGTGCATCTGTGAGGGACTGGTTGCTTTAGACCTGGATTGCGGATGGCAGTCAGGCAGGTTGGGTTCTTCAGAGAACAATGGCTGTGGGTCTCAAATATCCGCAGCTTCTGGGAGGGGCTGGTAGCTTCAGACCTGGACTGTGGATAGCAGATTGAAAGGTCGGCTTCATCAGAGAACCACGGCTGTGGCTCTCAGACTACCTGAGTTTCTGTGAGGGGCTGGTGGCTTCAGACCTGGACTGCAGATGGAAGTTTGACAGGTTGGGTTCATCAAAGAACCATGGCTGTGGCTCTCAGGCTACCTGAGCTTTTGTGAGGGGCTCATGGCTTCAGAACTGGACTGTGGATGACAGTCTTTTAGGCTGAGTTTCTCAGAGAACCGTGGTTGCGGCCCTCAGACCACTTGAGCTTCTGTGAGAGGCTGGTGGCTTCAGACCTGGACTGCGGATGGTAGTAAGGCAGGTCGGCATCCTTGGAGAACCATGGCTGCGGCTCTCAGACAACCTGTGCTTCTGTGAGGGGCTGTTTGATTTAGACCTGGATTGCGGATGGCAGTCTCACAGGTTGGGTTCTTCAGAGAACCACTACTGTGGGTCTAAAATATCCGGATCTTCTGGGAGGGGCTGATGGCTTCAGACCTGGACTGTGGACAGCAGTTTGAAAGGACAGCTTCATCAGAGAATCACAGCTGTGGCTCTCAGACTATCTGTGCTTCTGTGAGGGGCTGGTGGCTTCAGACCTGGACTGCGGTTGGAAGTTTGACAGGTTGGGTTCATCAAAGAACCATGGCTGTGGCTCTCAGACTACCTGAGCTTTTGTGAGGGCTCATGGCTTTAGAACTGGACTGTGGATGGCAGTCTTTTAGGTTGGGTTCATCAGGGAACTGTGCTTGTGGCTCTCAGATCACCTGAGCTTTTGTAAGAGTCTGGTGGCTTCAGACCTGGATGGTGGATGGCAGTCTGGCAGGATGGGTTTATCAGAGAATCGAGAATGTGGCTTTCAAACTTTCTTAGCTTTTGTGAGGAGCTGGTGGCTTCAGAACTGAACTGTGGAGGCAGTCTCTCTGGTTGAGTTCATCAGAGAACTGTAGCTGTGGTTCTCAGACTACCTGAGCATCTGAGTGGCTGTTAGCTTCAGATCTTGATTGTGGATGGCAGTCTGGCAGGTTGGGTTCCTTTGAGAACCATGGCTGTGACTCGCAGACTACCTGACCTTCTATTAGGGGCTGGTGGATTCAGTCCTGGACTTCTGATGGCAGTCTGGCAGGATGGGTTCAACAGAGAACCATGGCTGTGGCTCTCGGACTACCTGAGCATCTGTGAAGGGCTGGTGGCTTCAAACCTAGACTGCGGAAGGCAGTTTGACAGGTTGGGTTCATTAGAGAACCATGACTGTTTCTCTCAGACTTACAGTTCTGAGCTTCTGATGGGCTGGTGGCTTCAGATCTAGATGGTGGATGGCAGTCTGGCAGGATGGGTTCATCAGAGAATCGAGGATGTGGCTTTTCAAACTACCTTAGCTTTTGTGAGGGCTGATGGCTTCAGAACTGAACTGCTGATGGCAGTCTTTCTGGTTGGGTTCGTCAGAGAACCTTGGCTGTGGGTCTCAGACTACCTGAGCATCTGAGTGGCTGTTAGCTTCAGACCTTGATTTTGGATGGCAGTCTGGCAGGTTGGGTTCCTTTTGAACCATGGCTGTGACTCTCAGACTACCTGACCTTCTATTAGGGGCTGTTGGATTCAGACCTGGACTTCTGATGGCAGTCTGGCAGGTTGGGTTCATCAGAGAACCATGGCTGCAGCTCTTGGACTACTTGACCTTCTGTGAGGGCTCGTGGCTTCAGACCTGGACTGTGGATGGCAGTCTGAAAGGTCGTGTTTGTCAGAGAACCGTGGCTGAACCTCTCAGACTAGTTAAGCTTCTGTGAGAGGCTAGTGGTTTCAGACCTGGACTGTGGATGGCAGTCTGGCAAATTGGATTCCTCAGAGAATCATGGCTGTGGCTCTCAGATTAGATGGAGATGGAGAGAGGATCACAGATGTAGAAGTGGGTAGCCATCTGGGAACTAGCAACCATCGAACAGTATGGTTCACAATAAACACAGTAATAGAGTCAAGCCATACAAAGACAAAAGTACTGGACTTTAGAAGGGCTGACTTTGCCATAATGGGTGAGTGCCTAAGGAATGCACTAGCAAATGGGCAGGAAGGAGGGGTGGAAGAACAATGGGGAATAATAAAAACTGCCATCACAGAGGTAACAAGCCTTTGTGTGAAGCAAATAAACAAAACAAGACGATGTAAGAAACCACTATGGTTCTCAAAGGAAGTGGCAGTGAAGGTTCAAGAGAAAAAGAAAGCATTCAGGAAGTACAAGAAATTGCAGAAGGAGCAGGACAGAGAACTGTATCAGTTAAAGCAAAAGGAGGCTGGGAAGGCAGTCAGAACAGCAAAGGCCCAAACCAAGGAAAAGATAGCCAACTCAGTTAAGAAGGGGGATAAAACCTTTATAGATACATCAGGGAGCAAGGAAGACCAAGGAGGGATAGTGAGGCTTAATAAAGGGAGGGAGGGTGGGCAGAGGGAGACTGTGAAAAGGCAGAGATACTAAACAAATATTTTTGCTCAGTATTTACAAAGGAAGGGGGGAGGTACATAAAACAAACAGTAGTAACACTCTGGATACAGAAATTGATACTGGCCCATTTACAGAAGAAAGGGTTCTGAAAGAACTCTTAAAACTGAAGGTGGACAAAGCAATGGGGCCTGATGGGATTCATCCCAGAATTCTAAAAGAGCTAAGGGTAGAACTAGTGACACCACTGACTACCCTTTTAACAAATCATGGGAGGATGGGGTGGTACCGAGGACTGGAGGAGGGCAGATGTGATTCCCTTCACAAAAGTGGGAGCAAGAAGCAGGAAACTATAGACCTGTTAGTTTAACCTCAGTGATAGGGAAATGATGGAATCACTTCTAAAGGAAAGAATTGTCGAGTATCTAGAGGCCAGAGGGGCACAGGACCCTAGGCAGCATGGATTCACAGCGGAAAGGTCATGCCAGACGAATCTGATAGATTTCTTTGACTGGGTGACCAAAGTAGTAGATCAGGGAGGGGCTGTGGACATGGCCTACCTAGACTTTAGCAAGGCATTTGACACAGTCCCACACAAAAGATTAATATACAAGTTAGCCAGCCTGGGAGTGGGTCCCAAGATGACAGCCTGGGTAAAGAATTGGCTGGAGAATAGGCCACAGAGAGTTATAATAAATGGAGTCCACTCAGAAGAAAGGAGGGTTACTAGTGCTCACCGCAGGGTTCAGTATTAGGACCGGTCCTTTTCAATGTCTTTATAAGGGACATTGCAGAAGGACTGGAAGGAAAAGTATGTCTCTTTGCAGATGACAGTAAGATCTGCAACAGAGTTGATGCACAGGGTGGGTGGAAAGGATGAGAAGGACTTGGCAAGGTTAGAGGAATGGTCAAATGTATGGCAGCTTAGATTCAATGCTAAGAAGCGTAAGGTAATGCACCTGGAAACAAAACCCAGGGAAGAGTACACAATGGGGGGTGAGATACTAACAACAACAAGAATGGAAAGGGACCTGGGGTAGTCATATCAGATGACCTAAAGATGGGCAAGCAACGTGAGAGGGCAGCAAGGAGGGTTGGGGGATACTGGGATGCATAGGAGAGGCATCACCAGTAGAAAACAGGAAGTTATTATCCCTCTGTACAGACAGCTGGTGAGACCCCATCTGAGTACTGTGTGCAGTTCTGGAGACCCAATCTCAAGAAAGACATAGACAGGATGGAAGCTGTCCAGAGGAGGGCAACTAAAATGGCAGGGTTTGCACCAGAAGACATATGAAGAGAGACTTAAGGAGCTTAATATGATAGCCTCGAGGAAAGGAGGGAGAGGGGGACATGATAGAAACATTCAAGTACCTCAAGGAATCAACAAAGTCCAAGAGCGTAGCATCTTTCAAAACAAAGGTGTGCAAGGGACAAGAGGGCACACTTGGCTAGAGGGGGCGTGCTCAGAGGTAATTTAAGGAAGTATTTTTCACAGAGAGGGTTGTGGATGCATGGAACGGCCTTCCGGAGGAGGTTGTGGAGTCAAAATCAGTGGTGGAATTCAAGCATGCATGGGATAGTCATAAGGCAATTCTGGGGGGTGGGGGTAGGAAGAAGTAGGCTGCTGGTTAACTAGGATCTGCAGCTTATCCAGTAGGTAGGGAAATGGGCAGACTGGGTGGGCCAAGCGGTCCTTATCTGCCATCAAATTCTATGTTTCTATGTTTCTATGTACCTGAGCTTCTGTGATTTTCTGGTGGCTTCAGACCTGAACTGTGGATGGCAGTCTGGCAGGTCGGGTTCCTCAGGGAACCATGGCTGTGGCTCACAGACTACCTGAGCTTCTGTGAGAGGCTGGTGGCTTAAGACCTGGACTGTTGATGGCAGTTTGACAGGTCAGGATCATCAGAGAGCCACAGCTGTGGCTCTCAGACTACCTGAGCTTCTGTAAGGGTCTGGTGGCTTCATACCTGGGTGGTGGAGGGTTGTCTGGCAGCACGGGTTCAGCAGAAAAACGTTGCAGTGGCTCTAAGACTACCTGAACTTTTGTGAGGGGCTGGTGGCTTCAGAACTGGACTGTGGATGGCAGTCTTTCAGGTTGGGTTCATTGGAAGACCGTGGCTGCACCTCTCACACTATCAGAGCTTCTATGAGGGGCTGGAGGCTTCAGACCTGTGCTGCAGATGGCTGTCTGGCAGTTCGGGTTCCTCAAGTAAACACAGCTGTAGCTCTCAGACCACTTGCGCTTCTGTGAGAGGCTGGTTGCTTCTGATCTGGACTGCAGATACCAGTCTGGCAGGTCGGGTTCCTCAGAGAACCACGGCTGTGGCACCCAGACTTCCTATACTTCTTTGAGGGGCTGGTAGCTTAAGACCTGGACTGTGGATGCAGTCTGGGATGTTGGGTTCCTTTTAGAACCATGGCTGTGGCTCTCAGACTACCTGAACTTCTATGAGGGGCTGCTGGCTTCAGACCTGGAGTGCGAATGGAAGTCTGCCAGGTTGTGTTTATCAGAGAACCATGGAGGCAGCTCTCAGACAACTTGAGCTTCTCTGAGGAGCTCATGGCTTTAGACCTGGACTGCGGATGGCAGTCTGGCAGGTCAGGTTTGTCAGAGAACCGTGACTGCATCTCTCAGACTACTTGAGCTTCTGTGATTCGCAGGTGGTTTCAGACCTGGACTGCAGATGGCAGTCTAGCAGGTTGGGGTCCTCAGGGAACAGTGGCAGCGGTTCACAGACCTTCTGAGCATCTGTGAGACACTGGTGTCCTCAGATCTGGACTGCGGATATTAATCTGACAGGTCAGGATCCTCAGGAAACCATGGCTGTGGCTCTCAGTCTACCTGAGCTTTTGTGAGGGGCTGCTGGCTTCAGACCTGGACTGCAGATGGCAGTCTGGCATGTCGTGTTCCTTAGAGAACCACAGCTGTATCTCTCACACTACCTGAGCTTCCATGACGGGCTGTTGGCTTTAGAAATAGACTGCAGATGGCAGTCTGGTTGTCAGGTTCCTCAGAGAACTGTGGCTGCAGCTATCAGACAACCTGAGCTTCTGACAGGGGCTTGTGGCTTCAGACCTGGACTGCCAATGGCAGTATGGGACATAGGGTTCTTCAGAGAAACAAGGCTGTGGCTCTCAGATGACCTGAGCTTCTGTGAAGGGCTATTGGCTTCAGATATGGACTGCCGATGGCAGTCGGACAGGTCAGGCACATCATAGATCTGTGGCTGTGGCTCTCTGACTTCCTGAGCTTCTGTGAGGCTGATGTCTTCAGACCTTGACTGCGGATGGCAGTATTACAGGTCGGGTTTGTCTGAGAACCATGGCTGCGGCTCTCTGACTGCCTGAGCTTATGTGTGAGCCTGGTGGCTTCAGATCTGGACTATGGATGGCACTATGGCAGGTCGGGATCCTGAGAGAACCATGGCTGCATCTCTGAATTCCTGAGCGTCTCTGAGGAGATGTTTGCTTCAGACCTGGACTATGGATGGCAGTCTGGCAGGATGGGTTCATCTGTGAACCTTGGCTGCGGCTCTCAAACTACCTGAGATTTTGTGAGGGGCTGGTGGCTTCAGACCTGGACTTTGGATGGCAATCTGGCTGGTTTCATTCAATAGAGAACTGCGGCTGTGGCTTTCAGACTACCTGTGCTTCTCTGATAGTCTGGTGGTTTCAGACCTGGACTGTGGATGGCAATCTGGCTGGTTGGGTTCCTCAGGGAATCGCAGTTGTGGCTCTCAGATGACCTGAGCATTTGTGAGAGGATGATGGCTTCTGACCTGGACTCCGGATGGCAGTCTGGCAGTTAGGGTTCATCAGAGAACCGTGGCTGCGGCTCTCAGACTACTTGATATTCTGTGAGTGGCTCATGGTTTCAGACCTGCACTGCGGATGGCAATCTGGCAGGTTGAGTTCCTCACAGAACTGTGGCTGTGTCTCTCAGACTACCTGAGGTTCTGTGAGCTACTGGTGGCTTCACTCCTGGACTGCAGATGGCAGTCTGGCAGGTTGGGTTAGTCAGAGAATAGTGGCTGCAGCTCTCAGACTACCTAAGATTCTGTGAGAGGCTGGTGGCATCAGACCTGGACTACAAATGGCAATCAGGAAGTTCGGGTCCCTTAGGGAACCACGGATGCTGCTGTCAGACTACCTGATCGTCTCTGAGAGGCTGGTGGCTTCAGACCTTTACTGCGGATGGCAGTCTGGCAGGTTGGGTTCATCAGAGAACTGTGGCTGCAGCTCTAAAACTTCTTCTGCTTCTGTGAGGTGCTGGTGGCTTCAGACCTGGACTTAGGATGGCAGTCTGGCAGATTGAGTTTGTCACAGAACCTTGGCTGCAGATCTCAGATTACCTGAGCATCGTGATTGGCTGGTGGCTTTAGACCTGGATTGTGGATGGCAGTCTGGCAGGTCGGGTTCATCATGGAACCATGGCTGCAGCTCTCAGCCTACCTGAGCATCTGTGAGGGGCTGGTGGCTTTAGAAATGGACTGCAGATGGATGTCTGGCAGGTCGGATTGCTCAGAGAACTGTGGCTGTGGCTCTCAGACCACCTAAACCTCTCTGAGAGGCTGGTGGCTTCAGACCTGGACTGCGGATGGCAATCTGGAAGGTTGGGTGCATCTGAAAACTGTGGCTATGTCTCTCATGCTACCTGAGCTTCTATGAGGGGCTGGTGGCTTCAGACAGGACTGTGGATGACAATCTGTCAGGTTGGGTTCAACAGAGAACCATGGTTGCAGCTCTCAGACTACTTGAGCTTCTGTGATTGGCTGGTGGCTTCCGACCTGGACTGTGGATGGCAGTCTGGCAGGTTGGGTTCATCAGAGAACTGTGGTTGCAGCTCTCAGACTACTTGAGCTTCTGTGAGGGGCTAGTGGCTTCAGACCTGGACTGCTGTTGGCAATCTGGCAGGATGGGATCCTGAGGGAACCATGGCTGTGGATCTCAGACAACCTGAGCTTCTGTGAGGAGCTGGTTGTTTCTGACCTAGACTGCAAATGGCAGTTTGACAGGTCAGGATCATCACAAAACCATGGCTGTGGCTCTCAGACTACCTGAGCTTTCATGAGGGGCTGATGGATTCTGAACTAGACTGCAGATGGCAGTCTGGCAGATCGGATTCATCAGAGAGCCGTGGCTGTGGATCTTAGATTTTCTGAGCTTCTGTGATTGGCTGATGGCTTCAGACCTGGACTGCAGATGGCAGTCTGGCAGCTCAGGTTCATCAAAGAACCATGGCTGCAGCTCTTGGACTACCTGAGCTTCTGTGAGGGGCTGGTGGCTTCAGTCCTAGACTGCGGATGGCAATTTGACAGGTTGGATTCATTAGAGAACCTCGGCTGTTTCTCTCCAACTAACTGAGCTTCAGATGGTCTTGTGGCTTCAGACCTTGATGGTGAATGGCAGTCTGTCAGGATGGGCTCATCAGAGAACTGTGGCTGTGGCTCTCAGACTACCTGAGCATCTGTGAGGGGCTGGTGGCTTCAGACCTAGACTGCGGATGGCAGTTTGACAGGTCAGGCTCATTAAAGAACCACGGCTCTTTCTCTCAGACATACTGAGCTTCTGATGGGCTGGTGGTTTCAAAACTGGATGATGGATGGCAGTCTGGCAGGATGGGTTCATCAGAAAATTGTGTCTGTCTCTTTCAAACTGCCTGAGCTTTTATGAGTGGCTGGTGGCTTCAGAACTGAACTGCGGATGGTAGTCTTTCTGGTTGGGTTCTTCAAAGAAACGTGGCTGTGGCTCTCAGGCTACCTGAGCATCTGAGTGGCTGTTAGCTTCAGACCTTGATTGTGGATGCAGTCTGGCAGTCGGGTTCCTTAGAGAACCATGGCTGCGACTCTTAGACTTCCTGACCTTCTAAGAGGGGCTTGTGGATTCAGACCTGGACTTCTGATGGCAGTCTGGTAGGTTGGGTTCATCAGAGAACCATGGCTGCAGCTCTCAGACAACCTGAGCTTCTGACAGTGACTGGTGGCTTTAGATCTGGACTGCCAATGGCAGTATGGCAGGTAGGATTCTTCAGAGAACCAAGGCTGTGGCTCTCAGATGACCTGAGCTTCTGTGAAGGGTTGTTGCCTTCAGACGTGGACTGCAGATGGCAGTCTGGCAGGTCGGGCACATCATGGACCCATGGCTGTGACTCTCAGACTTCCTGAGCCTCTGTGAGGCTGGTGTCTTCAGATCTCGACTGCGGATAGCAGTATTGCAGGTCGGGCACATCATAGACCCATGGCTGTGGCGCTCAGACTTCCTGAGCCTCTGTGAGGCTGGTGTCTTCAGATCTCGACTGCAGATGGCAGTCTGGCAGGTCGGGCACATCATAGACCCATGGCTGCAGCTCTCAGACTACCTGAGCTTCTGTGTGAGGCTTGTGGCTTCAGACCTGGACTATGGATGGCAGTATGGCAGGTCGGGATCCTCAAAGAACCATAGCAGCATCTCAGAATTCCTGAGCTTCTCTGAGGAGTTGTTGGCTTCAGACCTGGACTGCCGATGGCAGTCTGTCAGGTCGGGTTCATGAGAGAACTGCAGCTGTGGCTCTCAGACTACCTGAGCTTCTGTGAGGGGCTGGTGGCTGCAGACCTAGACTGTGGATACCAGTTTGTCATGTCAGGATCATCAGAGAGCTGCAGCTGTGGCTGTCAGACTACCTGTGCTTCTCTGAGTATCTGGTGGCTTCAGACCTGGACTGCAGATGGCAGTCTGGCAGGTTGGGTACCTCAGAGAACCATGGCTCTGGCTCTCAGACTACCTGAGCTTCTGTGAGGGACTTGTGGCTTCAGACCTAGACTACCGATGGCAGTGTGGCAGGTTGGGTTCCTCTGAGATCTGCAGCTGCAGTTCTCAGATGACGTAACCTTCTGTGAGGAGCTGGTGGCTTCAGACCTGCACTGAGGATGGCAGTCTGGCAGGTCGGGTTCATCAGAGAAGCATGGCTGTGGCTCTCAGACAACCTGAGCTTCTGTGAGAGGCTGGTGACTTCAGACCTGGATTACAGATGGTAGTAAGGCAGGTCGGGATCCTCAGAGTACCATGGCTGTGGCAATCAGACTACCTGAGCTTCTGTGAGATGCTGGTGGCTTCAGACCTGGACTGCAAATGACAGTCAGGCAGGTCATATTCCTCAGGGAATCGCAGCTGTGACTCTCAGACTACCTGATCATCTCTGAGAGGCTAGTGGCTTCAGACCTTTACTGCAGAAGGCAGTCTGACAGTTTGGGTTCATCAGAGAACTGTGGCTGTGGCTCTAAGGCTACCTCAGCTTCTGTGAGGGGCTGGTGTCTTCAGACCTGGATTACAGATGGTAGTAAGGCAGGTCAGGATCCTCAGAGAACCATGGCTGTGGCTCTCGGACAACCTGTGCTTCTGTGAGGGGCTGGTTGCTTTAGACCTGGATTGTGGATGGCAGTCTGACAGGTCGGGTTCTTCAGAGAACCACTGCTGTGGGTCTCAAATATCCAGATCTTCTGGGAGGGGCTGGTGGCTTCAGACCTGGACTGTGGACAGCAGTTTGAAAGTACAGCTTCATCAGAGAACCACAGCTGTGGCTCTCAGACTACCTGAGCTTCTGTGAGGGGCTGGTGGCTTCAGACCTGGACTGCGGTTGGAAGTTTGACAGGTTGGGTTCATCAAAGAACCGTGGCTGTGCCTCTCAGACTACCTGAGCTTCTGTGAGGAGCTCATGGCTTCAGAACTGGACTGTTGATGGCAGTCTTTTAGGTTGGGTTCCTCAGGGAACCATGGTTGTGGCTCTCAGACCACCTGAGCTTGTGCGAGAGTCTGGTAGCTTCAGACCTGGACAGCGGATGGCAGTCTGGCAGGTTGTGTTCCTCAGGGAACCACAGCTGCGGCTCTCAGACAACCTGAGCATCTGTGAGAGGATGATGGCTTCTGTTCTTGAATCCAGATGGCAGTCTGGCAGTTCGGGTTCATCAGGGAACTGCGGCTGCAGCTCTCAGACTACTTGATATTCTGTGAGTGGCTCATGGTTTCAGACCTGCACTGTGGATGGCAATCTGGCAGGTTGAGTTCATCACAGAACTGCGGCTGTGGCTCTCAGACTACCTGAGGTTCTGTGAGGGGCTGGTGGCTTCACTCCTGGACTGCAGATGGTAGTCTGGCAGGTCAGGTTCATCAGAGAAATGAGGCTGTGGCAGTCAGACTACCTGAGCTTCTGTGAGAGGCTGGTGGCTTCAGACCTGGACTGCAAATGACAGTCAGGCAGGTCAGATGCCTCAGGGAATGGCAGCTGTGAGTCTCAGACTACCTGATCATCTCTGAGAGGCTGGTGGCTTCAGACCTTTACTGCGGAAGGCAGTCTGGCAGTTTGGGCTCATCAGAGAACTGTGGCTGTGGCCCTAAGACTACCTCAGCTTCTGTGAGGGCTGGTGGCTTCAGACCTGGATTACAGATGGTAGTAAGGCAGGTCAGGAACCTTGGAGAACCATGGCTGCGGCTCTCAGACAACCTGTGCTTCTGTGAGGGGCTGGTTGATTTAGACCTGGATTGCGGATGGCAGACTCACAGGTCAGGTTCTTCAGAGAACCACTGCTGTGGGTCTCAAATATCAGGATCTTCTGGGAGGGGCTGGTGGCTTCAGACCTGGACTGTGAACAGCAGTTTGAAAGGACAGCTTCATCAGAGAATTACAGCTGTGGCTCTCAGACTATCTGAGCTTCTGTGAGGGGCTGGTGGCTTCAGAGCTGGACTGCGGATGGCAGTCTGGCTGTTCGGGTTCATCAGACAACCACAGCTCTGGCTGTTAGACTACTTGATATTCTGTGAGTGGCTCGTGGTTTCAGACCTGGACAGCGGATGGCAATCTGGCAGGTTGCGTTCCTCAGGGAACCACTGCTCTGGCTCTCAGATGACCTGAGCAACTGTGAGAGGATGACGGCTTCTGACCTGGACTCCGGATGGCAGTCTGGCTGTTCGGGTTCATTAAACAACCGCAGCTCCGGCTCTCAGACTACTTGATATTCTGTGAGTGGCTCGTGGTTTCAGACCTGCACAGCGGATGGCAATCTGGCAAGTTGAGTTCATTACAGAATTGAGGCTGTGGCTCTCAGACTACCTGAGGTTCTGTGAGGGGCTGGTGGCTTTACTCCTGGACTGCAGATGGCAGTCTGGTAGGTCAGGTTCATCAGAGAATAGTGGCTGCGGCTCTCAGACTACCTAAGCTTCAGTGATCAGCTGGTGGCTTCAGATCTGGACTGCAAATGGCAATCAGGCAGTTCGGGTTCCTTAGGGAACCATGGCTGCAGCTGTCAGACTACCTGATCATCTCTGAGAGGCTGGTGGCTTCAGACATTTACTACGAATGGCAGTCAGGCAGGTCGGGTTTATCAGAAAACCATGGCTGCAGATCTCAGAACACCTGAGCTTCTGTGATGAGCTGGTGGCTTCAGACTGTGACTGCAGATGGCAGTCTGGCAGGTCAGGTTTATTTGAGAAGCAAGGCTGTGGTTCTCAGACAACCTGAGCTTCTGTGAGAGTCTGGTGACTTCAGACCTGGATTACAGATGGTAGTAAGGCAGGTTAGGATCCTCATAGAACCATGGCTGAGGCTTTCAGACAACCTGTGCATCTGTGAGGGACTGGTTGCTTTAGACCTGGATTGTGGATGGCAGTCTGGCAGGTCGGGTTCTTCAGAGAACAATGGCTGTGGGTCTCAAATATCCGCAGCTTCTGGGAGGGGCTGGTAGCTTCAGACCTGGACTGTGGATAGCAGATTGAAAGGTCGGCTTCATCAGAGAACCACGGCTGTGGCTCTCAGACTACCTGAGTTTCTGTGAGGGCTGGTGGCTTCAGACCTGAACTGCAGATGGAAGTTTGACAGGTTGGGATCATCAAAGAACCATTGCTGTGGCTCTCAGGCTACCTGAGATTTTTTTGAGGGGCTCGTGGCTTCAGAACTGGACTGCGGATGACAGTCTTTTAGGCTGAGTTTCTCAGGGAACTGCGGTTGTGGCCCTCAGACCACTTGAGCTTCTGTGAGAGGCTGGTGGCTTCAGACCTGGACTGCGCATGGCAATCTGGCAAGTCGGGTTCCTCAGGAAACCACAGCTGTGGCTCTCAGACAACCTGAGCATCTGTGAGAGGATGATGGCTTCTGTTCCGGAATCCAGATGGCAGTCTGGCAGTTCGGGTTCCTCAGGGAACCACAGCTGTGGCTCTCAGACAACCTGAGCATCTGTGAGAGGATGATGGCTTCTGTTCCGGAATCCAGATGGCAGTCAAGCAGTTCAGGTTCATCAGGGAACCACGGCTGCAGCTCTCAGACTACTTTATATTCTGTGAGTGGCTCATGGTTTCAGACCTGCACAGTGGATGGCAATCTGGCAGGTTGAGTTCATTAGAGAACTGCGACTGTGGCTCTCAGACTACCTGAGGTTCTGTGAGGGGCTGGTGGCTTCACTCCTGGACTGCAGATGGTAGTCTGGCAGGTCAGGTTCATCAGAGAATAGAGGCTGTGGCAGTCAGACTACCTGAGCTTCTGTGAGAGGCTGGTGGCTTCAGACCTGGACTGCAAATGACAGTCAGGCAGGTCATATGCCTCAGGGAATGGCAGCTGCGAGTCTCAGACTACCTGATCATCTCTGAGAGGCTGGTGGCTTCAGACCTTTACTGCGGAAGGCAGTCTGGCAGGTTGGGTTCATCAGAGAACTGTGGCTGTGGCCCTAAGACTACCTCAGCTTCTGTGAGGGGCTGGTGGCTTCAGACCTGGATTACAGATGGTAGTAAGGCAGGTCGGGATCCTCAGAGAACCATGGATGTGGCTCTCAGACAACCTGTGCTTCTTTGAGGGGCAGGTTGATTTAGACCTGGATTGCAGATGGCAGTCTGACAGGTCGGGTTCTTCAGAGAACCACTGCTGTGGGTCTCAAATATCAGGATCTTCTCGGAGGGGCTGGTGGCTTCAGACCTGGACTGTGGACAGCAGTTTGAAAGGACAGCTTCATCAGAGAACCACAGCTGTGGCTCTCAGACTACCTGAGCTTCTGTGAGGGGCTGGTGGATTCAGACCTGGACTGCTGTTGGAAGTTTGACAGGTTGGGTTCATCAAAGAACCATGGCTGTGGCTCTCAGACTACCTGAGCTTTTGTGAGGGCTCGTGGCTTCAGAACTGGACTGTGGTTGGCAGTCTTTTAGGTTGGGTTCCTCGGGGAACCGTGGTTGTGGCTCTCAGATCACCTGAGCTTTTGTGAGAGTCTGATGGCTTCTGACCTGGACTGCAGATGGCAATCTGGCAGGTTGGGTTCCTCAGGGAACCACAGCTCTGGCTCTCAGACAACCTGAGTAACTGTGAGAAGATGATGGCTTCTGACCTGCACACCGGATGGCAGTCTGGCTGTTCGGGTTCTTCAGACAACCACTGCTCCGGCTCTCAGACTACTTGATATTTTGTGAGTGGCTCATGGTTTCAGACCTGCTCAGTGGATGGCAATCTGGTAAGTTGAGTTCATTACAGAATTGTGGCTGTGGCCCTCAGACTACCTGAGGTTCTGTGAGGGGCCGGTGGCTTTACTCCTGGACTGCAGATGGCAGTCTGGTAGGTCAGGTTCGTCAGAGAATAGTGACTGCAGCTCTCTGACTACCTAAGCTTCTGTGATCAGCTGGTGGCTTCAGATCTGGACTGCAAATGGCAATCAGGCAGTTCAGGTTCCTTAGGAAACCACAGCTGCAGCTGCCAGACTACCTGATCATCTCTGAGAGGCTGGTGGCTTCAGACCTTTACTACGAATGGCAGTCAGGCAGGTAGGGTTTATCAGAAAACCATGGCTGCAGATCTCAGAACACCTGAGCTTCTGTGATGGGCTGGTGGCTTCAGACTTTGACTGCACATGGCAGTCTGGCAGGTCAGGTTTATTTGAGAAGCAAGGCTGTGGCTCTCAGACAACCTGAGCTTCTGTGAGAGTCTGGTGACTTCAGACCTGGATTACAGATGGTAGTAAGGCAGGTCAGGATCCTGATAGTACCATGGCTGAGGCTTTCAGACAACCTGTGCATCTGTGAGGGACTGGTTGCTTTAGACCTGGATTGTGGATGGCAGTCAGGCAGGTCGGGTTCTTCAGAGAACAATGGCTGTGGGTCTCAAATATCTGTAGCTTCTGGGAGGGGCTGGTAGCTTCAGACCTGGACTGTGAATAGCAGATTGAAAGGTCAGCTTCAACAGAGAACCATGGCTGTGGCTCTCAGACTACCTGAGTTTCTGTGAGGGGCTGGTGGCTTCAGACCTGGACTGCAGATGGAAGGTTGACAGGTTGGATTCATCAAGGTTCCTTGGCTGTGGCTTTCAGGCTACCTGAGCTTTTGTGAGGGGCTCATGGCTTCAGAACTGGACTGTGGATTACAGTCTTTTAGGCTGAGTTTCTCAGGGAACCGCAGTTGCGGCCCTCAGACCACTTGAGCTTCTGTGAGAGGCTGGTGGCTTCAGACCTGGACTGCGGATGGCAATCTGGCTGGTTGGGTTCCTCAGGGAACCACAGCTGCGGCTCTCAGACAACCTGAGCATCTGTGAGAGGATGATGGCTTCTGTTCTGGAATCCAGATGGCAGTCTGGCAGTTCGGGTTCATCATGGAACCGCGGCTGCAGCTCTCAGACTACTTGATATTCTGTGAGTGGCTCATGGTTTCAGACCTGCACTGTGGATGGTAATCTGGCAGGTTGAGTTCATCAGAGAACTGTGGCTGTGGCTCTCAGACTACCTGAGGTTCTGTGAGGGGTTGGTGGCTTCACTCCTGGACTGCAGATGGTAGTCTGGCAGGTCAAGTTCATCAGAGAAATGAGGCTGTGGCAGTCAGACTACCTGAGCTTCTGTGAGAGGCTGGTGGCTTCAGACCTGGACTGCAAATGACAGTCAGGCAGGTCATATGCCTCAGGGAATGGCTGCTGTGAGTCTCAGACTACCTGATCATCTCTGAGAGGCTGGTGGCTTCAGACCTTTACTGCGGAAGGCAGTCTGGCAGGTTGGGTTCATCAGAGAACTGTGGCTGTGGCCCTAAGGCTACCTCAGCTTCTGTGAGGGGCTGGTGGCTTCAGACCTGGATTACAGATGGTAGTATGGCAGGTCGGTATCCTTGAAGAACCATGGCTGTGGCTCTATGACAACCTGTGCTTCTTTGAGGGGCTGGTTGATTTAGACCTGGATTGCGGATGGCAGTCTGACAGGTCGGGTTCTTCAGAGAACCACTGCTGTGGGTCTCAAATATCAGGATCTTCTGGGAGGGGCTGGTCACTTCAGACCTGGACTGTGGACAGCAGTTTGAAAGGACAGCTTCATCAGAGAATCACAGCTGTGGCTCTCAAACTATCTGAGCTTCTGTGATGGGCTGGTGGCTTCAGACCTGGACTGCTGTTGGAAGTTTCACTGGTTGGGTTCATCAAAGAACCATGGCTGTGGCTCTCAGACTACCTGAGCTTTTGTGAGGGCTCGTGGCTTCAGAACTGGACTGTGGATGGCAGTCTTTTAGGTTGGGTTCCTCAGGGAACTGTGGTTGTGGCTCTCAGATCACCTGAGCTTTTGTGAGAGTCTGGTGGCTTCTGACCTGGACTGCAGATGGCAATCTGGCAGGTTGGGTTCCTCAGGGAACCACAGCTTTGGCTCTCAGACAACCTGAGTAACTGTGAGAGGATGATGGCTTCTGACCTGGACTCCAGATGGCAGTCTGGCTGTTTGGATTTGTCAGACAACTGCAGCTGCGGCTCTCAGACTACTTGATATTCTGTGAGTGGCTCGTGGCTTCAGACCTGCACAGCAGAAGGCAATCTGGCAAGTTGAGTTCATTACAGAATTGGGGCTGTGGCTCTCAGACTACCTGAGGTTCTGTGAGGGGCTGGTGGCTTTACTCCTGGACTGCAGATGGCAGTCTGGTAGGTCAGGTTCGTCAAAGAATAGTGGCTGCAGCTCTCAGACTACCTATGCTTCTGTGATTGGCTGGTGGCTTTAGATCTGGACTGCAAATGGCAATCAGGCAGTTTGGGTTTATCAGAAAACCATGGCTGCAGATCTCAGAACACCTGAGCTTCTGTGATGGGCTGGTGGCTTCAGACTTTGACTGCAGATGGCAGTCTGGCAGGTCAGGTTTATTTGAGAAGCAAGGCTGTGGCTCTCAGACAACCTGAGCTTCTGTGAGAGTCTGGAGACTTCAGACCTGGATTACAGATGGTAGTAAGGTGGGTCAGGATCCTCATAGAACTATGGCTGAGGCTTTCAGACAACCCGTGCATCTGTGAGGGACTGGTTGCTTTAAATCTGGATTGCGGATGGCAGTCTGGCAGGTCGGGTTCTTCAGAGAACAATGGCTGTGGGTCTCAAATATCAGGATCTTCTGAAAGGGGCTGGTGGCTTCAGACCTGGACTGTGGACAGCAGTTTGAAAGGACAGCATTATCAGAGAACCATAGCTGTGGCTCTCAGACTACCTAAGCTTCTGTGATCAGCTGGTGACTTCAGACTTGGAGTGCAAATGGCAATCAGGCAGTTCAGGTTCCTTAGGGCACTGCGGCTGTGGCTGTCAGACTACCTGATCATCTCTGAGAGGCTGGTGGCTTCAGACCTTTACTATGGATGGCAGTCTGGCAGGTCGGGTTTATCAGAAAACCATGGCTGCAGATCTCAGAACACCTGAGCTTCTGTGATGGGCTGGTGGCTTCAGACTTTGACTGCAGATGGCAGTCTGGCAGGTCGGATTTGTCAGAGAACCTCGGGTGTGGATCTTGGATTACCTGAGCTTTTGTGATCGGCTGGTGGCTTCAGACGTGGACTGTGGATGGTAGTCTGGCAGGTTGGGTTCATCGTGGAACCATGGCTGCAGCTCTCAGACTACCTGAGCATCTGTAAGGTGCTGGTGGCTTTTGAACTGGACTGCAGATAGCAGTCTGGCAGGTAGGGTTCCTCAGAGAACCATGGCTCTGGCTCTCAGACTACCTGAGCTTCTGTGAGGGGCTGGAGGCTTCAGACCTGGACTGAGGATGGCAGTCTGGTAGGTCGGGTTTGTCAGAGAACCTCGGCTGTGGATCTCAGATTACTTAAGCTTTTGTGATTGGCTGGTGGCTTCAGACCTGCACTGCGGATGTCAGTCTGGAATGTTGGGTGCATCAGAGAACTGTGGCTGTGTCTCTGAGGCTACTTGAGCTTCTATAAGGGGCTGGTGACTTCAGATTTGGGCTGCAGATGGCAGTCTGGCAGGTTGGGTTCAATAGAGAACCATGGTTGCAGCTCTCAGACTACTTGAGCTTCTGTAATTGGCTGGTAGCTTCAGAAGTGGACTGCGGATGGATATCTGGCAGGATGGAATCCTCGTGGAACCATGGCTGTGGATTTCAGACTACCTGAGATTCTGTGAGGGGCTGGTGGCTTCAGACATAGACTGCGGATGGCAGTTAGACAGGTCAGGATCATCACAAAACCATGGCTGTGGCTCTCAGTCTACCTGAGCTTTCGTGAGGGGCTGGTGGATTCTGAACTAGACTACGGATGGCAGTCTGTCTGATCGGGTTCATCAGAGAGCCGTGGCTGCGGATCCTAGACTTTCTGAGCGTCTGTGATTGGCTGGTGGCTTCAGACCTCGACTGAAGATGACAGCCTAGCAGATTGGGTTCCTCAGGGAACCTTGGCTGCAGTTCACAGACTACCTGAACTTCTGTGAGACACTGGTGGCTTCAGATCTAGACTGCAGATATCAATCTGACAGGTCAGAATCCTCAGGGAACCATGGTTGTGGCTCTCAGATTACCTGAGCTTTTGTGAGGGGCTGTTGGCTTCAGACCTGTACTGCGGATGGCAGTCTGGCATGTTGGGTTCCTTAGAGAACCACAGCTGTGGCACTTAGACTACCTGAGCTTCTGTGAGGGGCTGTTGGCTTTAGGAATAGACTTCGGATGTCAATCTGGTGGTCGGGTTCCTCAGAGAACTGTGGCTGTGGCTCTCATACAACCTGAGCTTCTGACAAGGGCTGGTGGCTTCTGGTCTGGACTGCCGATGGCAGTATAGCAGGTTGGGTTCTTTAGAAAACCAAGGCTGTGGCTCTCAGATGGCCTGAGCTTCTCTGAGGGGCTGTTGACTTGAGACGTGGACTGCCGATGGTAGTCTGTCAGGTTGGGCATATCATAGATCCATGGCTGTTGCTCTCAGACTTCCTGAGCTTCTGTGAGGCTGGTGTCTTCAGAGCTCAACTGTGGATGACTGTATTGCAGGTCTGGTTTGTCTGAGAACCATGCCTGTGGCTCTCAGAGTACCTGAGTTTCTGTGAGAGACTATTGGTTGTTGACATGGACTACGGATGGCAGTCTGGCAGGTCTGGTTCATGAGAGAACCACGGCTGTGGCTCTCAGACTACCTGAGCTACTGTGAGGTGCTGGTGGCTTTAGACCTGGATTGCAAATGGCAGTGTGGCAGGTCAGGTCCTTGAGAGAACCACGGCTGTGGCTCTCAGACTACCTGAGCTTCTGTGAGGGGCTGGTGGCTGCAGACCTGGAAGGTGGATGGCAGTCTAGCAGGTTGGGTTCCTCAGAGAACCATGGCTCCGGCTCTCAGACTACCTGAGCTTCTGTGATCAGCTGGTGGCTTCAGACCTGGAGTGCAAATGGCAATCAGGCAGTTCAGGTTCCTTAGGGAACTACGGCTGTGGCTGTCAGACTACCTGATCATCTCTGAGAGGCTGGTGGCTTCAGACCTTTACTATGGATGGCAGTCTGGCAGGTCGGGTTTATCAGAAAACCATGGCTGCAGATCTCAGAACACCTGAGCTTCTGTGATGGGCCGGTGGCTTCAGACTTTGACTGCAGATGGCAGTCTGGCAGGTCAGGTTTATTTGAGAAGCAAGGCTGTGGCTCTCAGACGTCCTGAGCTTCTGTGAGAGTCTGGTGACTTCAGACCTGGATTACAGATGGTAGTAAGGCAGGTCAGGATCCTCATAGAACCATGGCTGAGGCTTTCAGACAACCTGCACATCTGTGAGGGACTGGTAGCTTTAGACCTGGATTGCGGATGGCAGTCAGGCAGGTCAGGTTCTTCAGAGAACCACAGCTGTGGTTCTCAAATATCAGCAGCTTCTGGGAGGGGCTGGTAGCTTCAGACCTGGATTGTGTATAGCAGATTGAAAGGTCGGTTTCATCAGAGAACCACGGCTGTGGCTCTCAGGCTACCTGAGTTTCTGTGAGGGGCTGGTGGCTTCAGACCTGGACTGCAGATGGAAGTTTGACAGGTTGGGTTCATCAAAGAACCATGGCTGTGGCTCTCAGGCTACCTGAGCTTTTGTGAGGGGCTTGTGGCTTCAGAACTGGACTGTGGATGACAGTCTTTTAGGATGAGTTTCTCAAGGAACCATGGTTGCAGCCCTCAGACCACTTGAGCTTCTGTGAGAGGCTGGTGGCTTTAGACCTGGACTGTGGATGGCAATCTGGCAAGTTGAGTTCCTCAGGGAACCGCAGCTGCGGCTCTCAGACAATCTGAGCATCTGTGAGAGGATGATGGCTTCTGTCCTGGAATCCAGATGGCAGTCTGGCAGTTCGGGTTCATTAGAGAACCACGGCTGCAGCTCTCAGACTACTTGATATTCTGTGAGTGGCTCGTGGTTTCAGACCTGCACTGTGGATGGCAATCTTGCAGGTTGAGTTCATCACAGAACTGTGGCTGTGGCTCTCAGACTACCTGAGGTTTTGTGAGGGGCTGGTGGCTTCACTCCTGGACTGCAGATGGTAGTCTGGCAGGTCAGGTTCATCAGAGAATAGCGGCTGTGGCAGTCAGACTACCTGAGCTTCTGTGATCGGCTGGTGGCTTCAGACCTGGACTGCAAATGACAGTCAGGCAGGTCAGATTCCTCAGGGAATGGCAGCTGTGGCTCTCAGACTACCTGATCATCTCTGAGAGGCTGGTGGCTTCAGACCTTTACTGCAGAAGGCAATCTGGCAGGTTGGGTTCATCAGAGAACTGTGGCCGTGGCTCTAAGACTACCTCAGCTTCTGTGAGGGGCTGGTGGCTTCAGACCTGGACTGAGGATGGCAGTCTGGCAGGTCGGATTTGTCAGAGATCCTCGGCTGTGGATCTCAGATTACCTGAACTTTTGTGATCGGCTGGTGGCTTTAGACGTGGACTGTGGATGGTAGTCTGGCAGGTTGGGTTCATTTGGAACCATGGCTGCAGCTCTCAGACTACCTGAGCATCTGTAAGGGGCTGGTGGCTTTGGAACTGGACTTCGGACAGCAGTCTGGCAGGTCGGGTTCCTCAGAGAACCGCGGCTGCAGCTCTCAGACTACTTTATATTCTGTGAGTGGCTTGTGGTTTCAGACTTGCACTGTGGATGGCAATCTTGCAGGTTGAGTTCATCACAGAACTGCGGCTGTGGCTCTCAGACTACCTGAGGCTCTGTGAGGGGCTGGTGGCTTCACTCCTGGACTGCAGATGGTAGTCTGGCAGGTCAGGTTCATCAGAGAATAGCGGCTGTGGCAGTCAGACTACCTGAGCTTCTGTGAGAGGCTGGTGGCTTCAGACCTGGACTGCAAATGACAGTCAGGCAGGTCAGATTCCTCAGGGAACAGCAGCTGTGACTCTCAGACTACCTGATCATCTCTGAGAGGCTGGTGGCTTCAGACCTTTACTGCGGAAGGCAGTCTGGCAGGTTGGGTTCATCAGAGAACTGTGGCTGTGGCTCTAAGACTACCTCAGCTTCTGTGAGGGGCTGGTGGCTTCAGACCTAGACTGAGGATGGCAGTCTGGCAGATCGGATTTGTCAGAGAACCTCGGGTGTGGATCTTGGATTACCTTAGCTTTTATGATCGGCTGGTGGCTTCAGACGTGGACTGTGGATGGTAGTCTGGCAGGTCGGGTTCATCGTGGAACCATGGCTGCAGCTCTCAGACTACCTGAGCATCTGTAAGGTGCTGGTGGCTTTTGAACTGGACTGCAGATAGCAGTCTGGCAGGTCGGGTTCCTCAGAGAACCATGGCTCCGGCTCTCAGACTACCTGAGCTTCTGTGAGGGGCTGGAGGCTTCAGACCTGGACTGAGGATGGCAGTCTGGTAGGTCGGGTTTGTCAGAGAACCTCGGCTGTGGATCTCAGATTACCTAAGCTTTTGTGATTGGCTGGTGGCTTCAGACCTGCACTGCGGATGGCAGTCTGGAATGTTGGGTGCATCAGAGAACTGTGGCTGTGTCTCTGAGGCTACTTGAGCTTCTATGAGGGGCTGGTGACTTCAGATTTGGGCTGTAGATGGCAGTCTGGCAGGTTGGGTTCAATAGTGAACCATGGTTGCAGCTCTCAGACTACTTGAGCTTCTGTAATTGGCTGGTAGCTTCAGAAGTGGACTGCGGATGGAAATCTGGCAGGATGGGATCCTCAAGGAACCATGGCTGTGGATTTCAGACTACCTGAGATTCTGTGAGGGGCTGGTGGCTTCAGACATAGACTGCGGATGGCAGTTAGACAGGTCAGGATCATCACAAAACCACGGCTGTGGCTCTCAGTCTACCTGAGCTTTCGTGAGGGGCTGGTGGATTCTGAACTAGACTACGGATGGCAGTCTGTCTGATCAGGTTCATCAGAGAGCCGTGGCTGCGGATCCTAGACTTTCTGAGCTTCTGTGATTGGCTGGTGGCTTCAGACCTCGACTGCAGATGACAGCCTAGCAGATTGGGTTCCTCAGGGAACCTTGGCTGCGGTTCACAGACTACCTGAACTTCTGTGAGACACTGGTGGCTTCAGATCTAGACTGCAGATATCAATCTGACAGGTCAGAATCCTCAGGGAACCATGGCTGTGGCTCTCAGATTACCTGAGCTTTTGTGAGGGGCTGTTGGCTTCAGACCTGTACTGCGGATGGCAGTCTGGCATGTTGGGTTCCTTAGAGAGCCACAGCTGTGGCACTCAGACTACCTGAGCTTCTGTGAGGGGCTGTTGGCTTTAGGAATAGACTTCGGATGTCAATCTGGTGGTCAGATTCCTCAGAGAACTGTGGCTGTGGCTCTCATACAACCTGAGCTTCTGACAAGGGCTGGTGGCTTCTGGTCTGGACTGCCGATGGCAGTATAGCAGGTTGGGTTCTTTAGAAAACCAAGGCTGTGGCTCTCAGATGGCCTGAGCTTCTCTGAGGGGCTGTTGGCTTCAGACGTGGACTGCCGATGGCAGTCTGTCAGGTTGGGCATATCATAGATCCATGGCTGTTGCTCTCAGACTTCCTGAGCTTCTGTGAGGCTGGTGTCTTCAGAGCTCAACTGTGGATGACTGTATTGCAGGTCTGGTTTGTCTGAGAACCATGCCTGTGGCTCTCAGAGTACCTGAGCTTCTGTGAGAGACTGTTGGTTGTTGACATGGACTACGGATGGCAGTCTGGCAGGTCTGGTTCATGAGAGAACCACGGCTGTGGCTCTCAGACTACCTGAGCTACTGTGAGGTGCTGGTGGCTTTAGAGCTGGATTGCAAATGGCAGTGTGGCAGGTCAGGTCCTTGAGAGAACCACGGCTGTGGCTCTCAGACTACCTGAGCTTCTGTGAGGGGCTGGTGGCTGCAGACCTGGAAGGTGGATGGCAGTCTAGCAGGTTGGGTTCCTCAGAGAACCATGGCTCCGGCTCTCAGACTACCTGAGCTTCTGCGAGGGACTTGTGGATCCAGATCTGGACTGTGGATGGCAGTCTGGTAGGACAGGTTCCTCAGAGATCTGCGGCTGCAGTTCTCAGATAACCTGAGCTTCTATGAGGGGCTGGTGGCTTCAGACCTGGACTGAGGATGACAGTCTGGCAGGTCTGGCTCATCAGAAAACCATAACTGTGGATCTCAGAATACCTGAGCTTCTGTCATGGGCTGGTGGCTTCAGACTTGGACTGCAGATGGCAGTCTGACAGGTCAGGTGTGTCAAAGAGCCATGGCTGTGACTCTCAAACAACCTGAGCTTCTGTGAGGAGCTGGTTGCTTTAGACCTGGACTGCGGATGGCAGTCTGGCAGGTTGGGTTCATCAGAGAACCATGGCTGTGGCTCTCAAATATCCAGAGCTTCTGGGAGGGGCTGGTAACTTCAGACCTGGTCTGTAGATAGCAGTTTGAAAGTTCGGCTTCATCAGAGAACCAAGGCTGTGGATCTCAGACTATCTGAGCTTCTGTGAGGGGTTGGTGGCTTCAGCCCTGGACTGCAGATCACAGTTTGACAGGTTGGGTTCATCAAAGAACCATGGCTGTGGCTCTCAGGCTACCTGAGCTTTTGTGAGGGGCTCATGGCTTCAGAACTGGACTGTGGATGGCAGTCTTTTAGGTCGGGTTCCTCAGGGAACCATGGTTGCGGCTCTCAGACCACCTGAGCTTCTGTGAGAGGATGGTGGCTTTAGACTTGGACTACGGATGGCAATCTGGCAGTTTGGGTTCCTCAGGGAACTGCAGCTGCAGCTCTCAGATGACCTGAGCATCTGTGAGAGGATGATGGCTTCTGACCTGGAATCCAGATGGCAGTCTGGCAGGTCAGGTTCCTCAGGGAACCATGGCTGAGGTTCACAGACTACCTGAGCTTCTGTGAGACACTGGTGGCTTCAGATCTGGACTGCGGATGGCAATCTGACAAGTCAGGATCCTCAGGGAACCATGGCTGTGGCTCTCAGACTACTTGAGCTTCTGTGAGGGACTGTTGGCTTCAGACCTTGATTGCGGATGGCAGTCTGGCAGGTCTGGTTTCTTACAGAACCACAGCTGTGGCTCTCAGACTTCCTGAGCTTCTGTGAAGGGCTGGTGGCTTTAGAAATAGACTGCGGATGGCAGTCTGGTGGTCAGGTTCCTCAGAGAACTGCAGCTGCTGCTGTCAGACAACCTGAGCTTCTGACAGGGCTGGTGGCTTCAGACCTGGACTGCCGATGGCAGTATGGCAAGTAGGGTTCCTCACAGAACCGAGACTGTTGCTCTCAGACTTCCTGAACTTCTGTGAGTGCTGGTTTCTTCAGATGTCAACTGTGGATGGCAGTTTGTCAAGTCAGGTTCCTCAGGGAACCACGGCTGTGGCTCTGTAACTACCTGAGTATCTGTGAGAGGCTGGTGGCTTCAGACGTGTACTGCGGATGGCAGTCTGGTGGGTCAGGTTCATCAGAGAGCCATGGCAGCAGCTCTTAGACTACTTGAGCTTCTGATGGGCTGTTGGCTTCAGACTTGGATTGTGGATATCAGCCTGACAGGATGGGTTCATCAGAGAACCGTGGCTGTGGCTCTCAAAATACCTTAGATTTTGTGAGGGGCTGGTGGCTTCGGAATTGGACTGCGGATGGCAGTCTTTCAGGTCAGGTTCATCAGAGAACCATGGCTGTGGCTCTCAGACCACCTGAGCTTGTGTGAGGGGCTGGTGGATTCAGATCTGGACTTCTGATGGCAGTCTGGCAAGTTGGGTTCTTCAGAGAATCATGGCTGCGGCTCTCAGACTATCTGAGCTTCTGTGAGGGGCTGGTGGCTTCAGACCTTCACTGTGGATGGCAGTCTGGCAGGTCAGGTTCCTCAGATAACTGTGGCTGCAGCACTCAGACAACTTGAGCTTCTGAGAGGGGCTGGTGGCTTCAGATCTGGACTGCCGATGGCAGAATGGCAGGTAGGGTTCCTCAGAGAACTGAAGCTGTGGCTGTCAGACTACCTGAGCTTCTGTGAGAGGCTGTTGACTTCAGACCTGGACTACCTATGGCAGTCTGGCAGGTTGGGTTCATCTGAGAACCATGGCTGAGGCTCTCATACTACCTGAGCTTCTGTGAGAGGCTGTTGGCTTCAGATCTGGACTGTTGATGGCACTTTGACAGGTCGGGATCATTAGATAACCGCAGCTGTGGCTCTCAGACTACCTGAGCTTCTATGAGGGGCTGGTGGCTTCATACCTGGATGTTGGATGGCAGTCTGGCAGCACGGGTTCCTCAGAAAACCATGGCAGGGGCTCTAAGACTATCTGAGCTTTTGTGAGGGGCTGGTGGCTTCAGAACTGGACTTTGGATGGCAGTCTTTCAGGTCCAGTTCATTGAAAAACCATAGCTGCACCTCTCAGACTATCAGAGCTTCTCTGAGGAGCTGGAGGCTTCAGACCTGGATTGTGGATGGCTGTCTGGCAGGTTGGATTCCTCAGGTAAACACAGCTGTGGCTCTCAGACCACCTGCGATTCTGTGAGAGGCTGGTGGCTTCAAACCTGGACTGTAGATGTCAATCTGACAGTTCAAGATCCTCAGGGAACCATGGCTGAGGATCTCTGACTACCTGAGCTTGTTTCAGGGTCTGTTGGCTTCAGACCTGGACTGCAGATGGCAGTCTGGCAGGTCGGATTCATCAGAAAACCATGGCTGTGGCTCTCAGTCTACCTGATCTTCTGTGAGGGGCTGGTGGCTTCAGTCCTGGACTGAGGATGTCAGTCTGGCAGGTCGGGTTCATCAGAGAACGACTGCAGATCTGAGAATACCTGAGCTTCTGTGATCGGCTGGTGGCTTCAGACCTGGACTGCGGATGGCAGTCTGGCAGCTCAGATTCGTAAGAGAACCATGGCTGTGGTTCTCAGACTACCTGAGCTTCTAAGAGGGGCTGGTGGCTTCAGACCTGGACTGTGGATTGCTGTCTGGCAGGTTGGGTTTGTCAGAGAACCATGGCTGCAACTCTCAGACCTCCTGAGCTTCTGTGAAATTCTGGTGGCTGCAGACCTGGACTACAGATAGTCTGGCAGATCATGTTCAATAGAGATGCATGGCTGTGTCTCTCAGACAACCTGAGCTTGTGTGATGGGCTGCTGGCTTCAGACCTGGACTGCAAATGGAAGTCTGGCAGGTCGTGTTCATTAGGGAATCATGGCTGCAGCTCTCAGACTACTTGAGCTTCTGTGAGGAGCTCATGGCTTTAGATCTGGACTGAGAATGGCGGTCTGGCAGGTCAGATTTGGCAGAAAACCATGCCTGTAGCTCTCTGACTATTTGAGCTTGTGTGAGGGGCTTGTGGTTTCAGACCTGGACTGCGGATGGCAGTCTGACAAGTTGGGTTCCTCGGAGAACCATGGCTGTGGCTCTCACACTAACTGAGCTTCAGATGGGCTGGTGGCTTCAGACCTGGATGGTGGATGGCAGTCTGGCAGGATGGGTTCATCAGAGAACCGCGGCTGCAGCTCTCTGACTACCTGCACTTCTGAGAGGGTCTGGTGGCTTCAGACCTAGACTGCAAATGACAGTTTGACAGGTCGAGTTCATTAGAGATCCGTAGCTGTTTCTCTCAGACTAACTAAGCTTCAGATGGGCTGGCGGCTTCAGACCTGGATGGTGGATGGCAGTCTGGCAGGATAGGTTTATCAGAGAACCGTTGCTGTGGCTCTCAGACTACCTGAGCATCTGTGAGGGGCTGGTGGCTTCAGACCTAGACTGCGGATGGTAGTTTGACAGGTCGGGTTCATTAGAGAACCCCTGCTGTTTCTCTCAGACTTACTGAGCTTCTGATGGGCTGGTGGCTTCAGACCTGGATGGTGGATGGCAGTCTGGCAGGATGGGTTCATAAGAGAACCGTCGCTGTGGCTTTCAAACTACCTGGGCTTTTGTGAGGGGCTGGTGGCTTCAGAACTGAACTGCGGATGGCAGTCTTTCAGGTTGGGTCGGTCAGAGAACTGCAACTGTGGCTCTCAGATTACCTGAATATCTACATAGAAACATAGAAACATAGAATTTGACAGCAGATAAGGACTGCTTGGCCCACCCAGTCTGCCCATTTCTCTACCTAATGGATAAGTTGCAGATCCTAGTTAACCAGCAGCCTACTTCTTTCTACCCCCACCCCCTAGAATTGCCTTATGACCGTCCCATGCATGCTTGAATTCAGCCACTGTTTTTAACTCCACAACCTCCTCTGGAAGGCCATTCCATGCATCCACAACCCTCTCTGTGAAAAAATTCTTCCTTACATTACCTCTGAGCTGCCCCCCCCATCTTCAAATTGTGCCCCCTTGTTCTTGCACACCTCTTTTTTATGTTGGCTTGAGCGCATGCGAGAACTTCTTGCTTACAGTGTGGGTCTTGGGAGCAGGCTGCTCTTTGGCCAATGCAGGGCATGCATCAGTAGGTGCGTCCTCATTCCCCAATCAGCCTGCATGCCACCACCACACCATGCATTCATAATGGGCGAGAGCACATCAGCGCAAAGGTCCACTGCAATGCGTCATCATGAGGTCCTTTGCTTGCCATACTCACCGCCATTATGATCATGGTCAGCGGCAGGCGGCGCCGCTTTCATCACTTCACTTTGGGTGCCAATCCTCCTGTCGGCAACCTCTATGTATAGTGCTGACGGGGAGCCTACCGTCGGCATCACCCCTAATTGTTGAATGCCGAGGGGTGCCCAACCTCAGCTCGCGCCTCCCCTCTTTCTTTGTTTGTCATGGGTGCCCAATCCCCACCGCATTACCCTCTGTGTTGTGGTGCCGACGATGGTGCCCAATCCTCCATCGGCTACTGACACCCCCAAAACCCACTTAGATGGTACGCTGGGAGCCCACCCCAAGCGTACTAATTGCCCTGTAATACAAAAACTGTCCCGCGACAGTTTCTCTTTTCTCCACCTGCAAAAGCGAAACGGTCCCTTGTAGTCTACATGCTCCCTCCCCCATCCGCACCCACCCACTGTGCACCTTGCCTCCCCTCACCCCATACTTACCTCCGGACTCCGGCGTGACAATCTTCCTTGGACCGGGAACATGTCTGCATTCTTCAAAGCCGACCGCGAACTGAGGAAATGCCGGTAAGCTGTATAATTTTAATTACTTATGAGTTCAGAGCCCAGTGGCATCAGTTGAGTGGAAGCCTAAGTGAAACTCTTGATGCAGTATTTCTGCTCAACTGACATCATTGTCACAATTTTTCAGGAATTTATAAATAATAAAAAAAATAAAATTGGGAAGGAAAAACTGTAGTATAAGAAGGGATTATAAATAAAGAGAACATGGTTATTTCAAAACAAACAAAAGAAACCATACATTGGGAGTATGGGACAGACCTCACACATGCCCACATATCCATTAATAGTTCAAAGAAAAAAATGCACATCCCCCAGGTTTATATTCCCTTTAATGTGAAATATTTAAAGGACTAACAATAACATCAAGTAAATAAATAAATAAAAATTAAAAAAAATTGAAAAAGAAATGCAATTACTATGAACATAATGGTTTTAAACTTTTTACTTTAGTGGAGATTTGCTCTTTAACCATAGAAGATTGTAAAAAAATTCCATTTTCAGAGGCATTTGGAAGAAGCAATGAAGAAGGTTGTTTTCCTTTATTTACTGTATAAAAGGCCTTCAGTTGGAGATAAGCAGCTCTCTCCATGAAAGCTGAGCAACCTTACACATATGGGCCCCTTTCCAATGGTTTTCTCCCTCCTATTGTGTATCCTTGCCAGGGTTGTCAAGGTTGTACCTATCTACAAGAGTGAGACAGCCCTGAGAGCTGACCAACAACACATTTCATGAGATGCTGCTTTGGGGGAGAACTGGGACAAATTAAACTGGGAGCCTTTCTGTGTAGTTTAGGACTACTTTTTATGTTGGCTTGCCGCGCTAGCGTGGCAGTCAACATATTGGGAGAGTGGAGATTTGGAGGTGCGGCTGCTGCTGGGTGAATGCAGGGCATGCATCAGTAGGTGCGTCCCTCATTCCCCAATAAGCTAGCATGCTAGCGCTGACAGCAACAGTATGCAAAGTGGAGAAAACTTCTAAACAAAGTGCCGCTGCAATCAGAGACAAGCTCGTCATGCAGCGGCACAGATAACACACCTCCCGTACGTGCCCGTCCTCCACCTCCGAGTACAGGATGCTACGCTAGGAGCCCACCCCAGCATGGCAACTGATGCCATGGCCGACGGGGGTGCCCAATCCCCCGTCGGCTCCACTGTCCTCCCCCCCCAGTACAGGGTGCCATGCTGGGAGCCCACCCCAGCATGGCAACTGATGCCATTGATGACAGGGGTGCCCAATGCCCCGTCAGCTCCACGCCCACACTGGCGCAATGATCTGCGGTGGACCGGGAACACGTCTGCACTCTTCAAAACCGACTGCGAACTGAGGAAATGCCGGTAAGCTGTATAATGGGCTAGATAGGGTTTTTTCAATTTTGTTGCATATCTCAGGCATTTTTTGGAATTTTTGCACCAAATTTTCAACATGGGGTTTTGGGAACCCCTTCTCATGAATGCTGTCACTGTCATGGCATTATTCAGGCTCGAAGGGTGATTTTGCAGTCACTGTGCAAAATCACCTTTTGGGACCGATTAACAAAACGACACTGCCAGTGTTCATAAGGTGGTCTCTCAAGAAGCCTATTTTGAAAATTTGGTGGAAAAATTCCAAAAAATTACTGTTTTATGAGCGTGCGATGCGCAGTTCCTAAGCACGCTCGTAAGTTCACGAATTTTCAATATTTTCACTCCAGATTTTCAACATTGCCATTTTACCACACCTCCTTATGAGCAGTAAGCTGTCATTATTCACATCTTTCCCAAAATGTGTTTCCGCCCATGTAGCGCACAATGGCGCAGTCGATGTGCGAAATCAATGTATGGCACACATTAAGAAAATCACAGTGACACTGTTCATGAGCAGAGGTCTTAAAATGGCTATGTTGAAAATTTGGTGAAAAAACTCCGAAAAATGACTGTTTTACGAGCGTGCCGCTGCTATGCAGTTCCTATGCATGCTCGTAAGTTTGTGAATTTAATATTTTCACTCCAGATTTTCAACATTGCCATTTTATTACACTTCATTATGAACAGTACAGCTGCCATTTTTCATATGTCGCCCAACATGTGTTTTCGCACATGTAGCGCACAATGGTGCTGTTGGTGTGCGAAAGCAATGTTTGGGACAGATTACGTAAAATCACAGTTACACTGTTCATGAGCAGAGGTCTTAAAATGGCTATGTTGAAAATTTGGTGACAAAAGTCCATAAAATGACTGTGTTATGAGTGAGCATTGCGCAGTTTCCACGCACCCTCGTAAGTTCATGACTTTGTAATATTTTCAGTCCAGATTTTCACCAGTGGCATTTTTCCACACTTCCTTATGAACAGTACAGCTGTCATTTTTCACAACATGGCTGAAGTGTGTTTTCACACTTTCAGCGCAGAGATGCGTGGTCGCTGTGGGAAATCATTGTTCGGACAGATAAAGAAAATCACAGTGACACTGTTCATGATCAGAGGCACCAAAGTGCCTGACTTGACAATCTGCTGTAAAAAATCCCCAACCTAATTATATTACGGGTGTGCGTTGCACAGTTTCTATGTACGCTCGTGACTTCACCAGTTTTTTTAATATTTTTACTGCAGATTTGCAACATTGCCATTTTTTACACCTCCCCATGAACAGTACAGCTGTCATTTTTTACATCCTGTTTGGAATGTTTTTGCACCTGTGGTGCTAAATGTCGTAGTTGCTGTGCATAAGCAGCTTTCGGCTAACAAACTGATATTGCCACTGTTCATGAGGTGGGGTCACAAAAAAACCATGTTGAAAATTTGGAGGGAAAATACCAACAAATGCCTGAGGTATTAGGGTTTCCAACCATAACGCCCAACCTTGTAGAGAATGACAGGCATCAGGGGTGTGACTTGGGATTCTTGCCTGTAATGCTCATACCATTCCACACCCTGCAGCCAGTGAGAGGCATCGAGGTATGCCTTGGACTCTTCGGCCCCAAAGTTCACCCCATTCTCCTATATCACACCCATCTCACCGTATTTCCGAATGGAATGGGGTGCGCATAAGGGCCAAAGACCCCAAGGAACACCGTGACACTTGTCAGTGACTGCAGGTGGTGTGGTGAAATGGCGTGCCATATGCCTGACGACCCAAAGGCACACCCCAATGCCTGTCACTCTCTGCAGGGTGGTGGTGGGGTGGGCTTCAGTTCAGTACTTCACTGCCATTCCTATTACGCTGCTCTGTAACTTCTACACTACCACTGCCAATGCCAGCAAGCCAACATTCGGCATTGACAAATGCTTGTTAGAATATGGACCTGTGTAATGTAGAGTCTGGATCTGGTGGGAATGAAAGTCGAAATAATAGAGCTTTAATACACAAGCCACAGGGTTCAAACTCAGTTTCTGGGGTGATGGTCAGTTATGGCCCCCAACAACCTTTTAAGGTGGTCACCTGCAATAGCACATTGATTTCCCAGTTTTCCCAGACAGCATTACTAGGAGGAAGGCACTAAATTAGCAGATTGAAAAAAAAAATGTCTCCAAGTGACAGATTTCCCTGTGTTAATCTGGTTGCCACAGGCACTGAGAAAACCTTTAGAAAAAGGGCCTGTTATAAGTGACTGTGATAGAGTGGGCCGGGTGCTATTGGACCAGGTACTGCTGAATTGGGAAAGTCACAGTTTGGAAGGACAGATGCGGGGAAGCATTTGACCAAAGGTCTGCTGCTGAGAGGCAGTCGTTAGGTTCCATACACAGAAATTGCGTTAGGGCAGAAAGTAAAGGATATCTGCAGGGTAAACCCCTATGCCTACCAAAAGCTCAAACCTGGTATAAATGCAGCACGTATCCTTCACTTTACAAAGCCAATTACCTCTTTTTTGGTGATAGTGGCACCATCTGGCTGGCAGTGTAGCCAAGACGTTAGCCCAATAACGAGCAATGCATGAGCTTGGTACATCCAGTAGACCTGGGTGTGATTCCTGCAAACTCCACTTGCATACTGTGTGACCCAAGGCAAGTTACTTAACCTCCCCAGTGCCCCGGGTCACCCCTGAAAACTGGCATTGTTCCTCATGGACCTTATCCGGTTAACGAAGAATACACGATGGGTATTTGGCCAGTTTTTAGAAACATGGATGTGTACTTCTCATGTCTAGCTTGTGACAATTTGGCGCCACGTACAATGATAAAGCACATTGGTTTTATTCAGAACAGTAGTGTCTGACGGCACAGAACATCATTCTTAGCATTTTGAAATACAGTATCTAGATATCGCCAAACAAGAATGTTTCACTTTGCAGAGCTGTGCCCCTTTTTATTACGTTCACTTGCGCGCATGCTCAAGGAACGTTTTGGGAGAGTAGCACACTTTGGAGGTGTGCCTCTCCCTTTCAATCCACTGCTCCATTGAGCAGGCGTGGCGGTCCTGCACCAATGGGTGCAGGAGCTGTGTATGACAGCGGTGGTCTTCGCTTCAAAGAAAACCACTACTGTCATACAGAGCACCGCTTCACGCCGCCCCATGTCACACCACCCCCCTAAATCTTTGGTGCCACACTGGAAGCCCACCCCAGCGTGGCAAATGTCCCATGTTGTTTGCCGACGGGGGTGCCCAATACCCCGTCGGCTCCTCGGCCCCCCCAGCCACCCTTCTGTGGCAGAGACCCCACCGCAGTGTGGCAAACGTCCCACGAAGTCTTTTTTTTTTCACCTGTAAACCAAAAACGGTCCCACGCTGCTTCTCCCAGTCCCCCCTCCCACAACCCGCACCCACCCACTGCACACCCAGCCTCCCCACACTCCCCCACCCCATACTTACCTCCGGAGCTCGGCGCGATGATCTTCGGCGGTCCGGGAACACGTCTGTACTCTTCAAAGCCGACCACGAACTGAGGAAATGCCGGTAAGCTGTATAATGGGCTAGATAGGGGTTTTTCAACTTTATTGCATATCTCAGGCATTTTTTGGAATTTTTGCACCAAATTTTCAACATGGGGTTTTTGGGACCCCTTCTCATGAATGATGTCACTGTCATGGCGTTATTGGGGCCCGAAGGGTGATTTACGCAGTCACTGCACAGTCACTGCACGTAAATCACCCTTCGAGCCTGAATAACGCCATGACAGTGACATCATTCATGAGAAGGGTCCCAAAACCCTATGTTGAAAATTTGGTGCAAAATTCCAAAAATGACTGTTTTATCGAGCTAAGGCTATGCAGTTCCTACACAGGCTTGTAAGCTATGAATTTTAATATTTCACTCCAGATTTTCAACATTGCCATTTTACCACATCTCCTTATGAGCAGTACAGCTGTCATTTTTCACATCCTGCCCAAAATGTGCTTCCCCATGTAGCACAATGGCAGTCGCTGGCAAAATCAATGTATGGGACACATTAAGAAAATCACAGTGACACTGTTCATTAGCAGAGGTCTTAAAATGGCTATGTTGAAAATTTGGTGAAAAATTCCTAAAATGACCGTTTTATAGCGTGCGTTGCGCAGTTCCTATGCACGCTCGTAGGTTTGCGAATTTTCAATATTTCCACTCCAGATTTTCAACATTGCCATTTTACCACACTTCCTTATGAGCAGTACAGCTGTCATTTTTCACATCCAACCCAAAACGTGTTTCCGCCTATGTAGCGCACAATGGGGGTAACAAAAAGGTCATGCTGACAATTTATTGTGCAAATACCAGCAATTGCACAGGGCATTAGGGTAAAGCACCATACATGCCAAACACCACTGCAAATACCTGCAAGCGAACGTTCGGCATTGACAAATGCTTGTTAGGAATTTTCTCACCAAATTTTCAACATAGCCGTTTTAAGACCTCTGCTCATGAACAGTGTCACTGTGATTTTCTTAATGTGTCCCATACATTGAGTTCGCACACCGACTGTGTCATTGTGCGCTACATGGGCGGAAACATGTTTTGGGCAGGATGTGAAAAATGACAGTTGTACTGCTCGTGAGGAGGTGTGGTAAAATAGCAATGTGGAAAATCTGGAGTGAAAATACTGAAAATTCGCAAACTTACGAGCGTGCGTAGGATCTGTGCAAAGCATGCTCGTAAAAGTCATTTTTAGGAATTTTTTTCACCAAATTTTCAACAGAGCCATTTTAAGACCTCTGCTCATGAACAGTGTCACTGTGATTTTCTTAATGTGTCCCATACATTGATTACGCACACCGACTGAGCCATTGTGCGCTACATGGGCAGAAACACGTCTTAGGTGAGATGTGAAAACTGACAGCTGTACTACTCATAAGAAGGTGTGGTAAAATGGCAATGTTGAAAATCTGGAGTAGAAATATTGAAAATTCGCAAACCTACGAATGTGCATAGGAACTGCGCATTGCACGCTCGTAAAACAGTCATTTTTGATTGACCATTATCAGATGTGATCTTTCATGAATGATGTCACTGTCAGGATGATGGCTGGGGTGATTTCCACGCAGTGACTGCGAAATCACCCTTCGGGCCCAAATAACGCCATGACAGTGACATCATTCATGAGAAGGGGTCCCAAAAACCCCATGTTGAAAATTTGGTGCAAAAATTCCAAAAAATGCCTGAGATATGCAATAAAGTTGAAACCACCCTATCTAGCCCATTATACAGCTTACCGGCATTTCCTCAGTTCGCGGTCGGCTTTGAAGAGTGCAGATGTGTTCCCGGTCCACCGAAGATCATCGCACCGAGCCTGGAGGTAAGTATAGAGTGAGGGGGTGGGAGGCTGGGTGCGCAGGGTGGGTGCGGGTTGTGGGGGACTGGGAGATGCGCCGTGGGACCGCTTTTCGATTTACAGGAAAAAAACAGATGACATGGACATTTCCCATGCTGGGGTGGGCTCCCCAGTGCAGCAGAAGATGGCTGGGGGTTATGAGCCGACGGGGATTGGGCACCTTGCCGCAACCACGCCGACGCTTGCCACACTGGGGTGGGCCTCAGCGTGGCACCAAAGTTAGGGGCGGCGTGATTTGGTGCAGTATGACAGTGGTTTTCGGAAGTGAAGACCACCGCTGTCATACACAGCTCCTGCACCCATTGGTGCAGGACCGCCACGCCTGCTCAACAGAGCACTGGATTGCTAGGGAGAGGCACACCTCCAAAGTGTGCTACTCTCCCAAAACGTTCCTTGCGCATGCATGCAAGCGAACGTAAAAAGGCACAGAGATAGGTCAATGAGCATTCAATAAGACGTTGTTCAGTAACCCTTTGCTATGCAAACATTCAACTTTAAAAATGCTTATTGTACACGAAAATAAATATAGCTTTTCTAAATGTACTGGCTGGCAGCTTTAACATAAAGCTATTGTTCTGCATTTCCGAAGTACTTCACTTAATTTGGGACACAACCGCAAATTGCAAACGATGCCCCCTTTTAAACATAGGTCGATGTAGAATGCTTAGCTGATGTGTTAAAGGCGAGTTTGTTAACTTGCCTAACTTTTTTGACTTAGTGCTTCAAAAAAGTTGGGATCGAGATGTCACACAGTGCCCATGCGGCTAGAAAGTAGCTCGAAATAAGGAGGCGGTTTCAGGAAAGTTTTAAGATCAGTTTGACAGCATCTTAGATGCAGTGCTGCAACTTTCAGTGCTACAGACACAGACGGTTCACCTGGACTCCTTCCTTGGTGTGTTTTTAATAGAAGTTCACAAGATTTGCAGTAAGAATCGGTGGAGCATGCCAAACATTGTGCCTGTGTGCATAAGCCGCCGACCTCAGTTCCAAACCTGTGGTCCCAAGTTCCAGTGAGAAAGCTGTGTCTCTGAGGACGAGTTACAGTTAATTAGGTACAGAGCCCAAGCTTAATAGTTTTATCTGCATTGTGTGATTCCAAGCTGCTGCTACCTTATAGAAACTTATGAAGGTCCTAATGGTTTCATTAATTAATGGCGTGTATTCTCGGAGTCACCTTTAAGAATTGCAGTTGCAGAATAGTAGTCATTATATAGTATTGAGCTCCCTGGGAAAATCCATCAAGAGAAACAAGTATACAAGCAATGATATTCTGAACAAATTAGTGCCAACCTCATTTTCAGGCAGTTTAGTTTGACTCAGAAAGTTAAACAAATGTTATACCGCCATGTATCAGATTTGACAAGACTTTCTGACCAGTAAACACTTCACATGGAAGTCAGAAAGTAATTGCAGGTGATGTACTATGGGTCAAATAGCATATACAGTGCATTAAAGACTCAGAGTAGTAGTCGGTTATCAGACCTTAAGAATGTATATCGTATTATAAATAGTTACCTATTCCATTATTATATACTACTGCGATTTTATATAACTCTCAGGTGAGCTTTAATGGGGGCATTTTCGGCAGTCGTGATGGCTGTTTTTGTTGTTGATGTCATCTTACCCACATCTGTTACTATGCTGCATAAAGTCTCTCTTTGTTCAGAGAGCAAGTGCCAGTACACATGTATTTTATCTTTATGATTTATCTAGTACAATAGTAGTGTTATTTACCTAGGCATTATAGTTACTGCAGCAAGGATAGCAATATGCAGACTTTACTCTGATCATATAATTGAGTTAATTCATACTAATCAGACCAAGAATCAGCATTTATATAGCGCTTTTCGTTTACCTTGCATCCCAAAGTGCTTTACAAGCAATGCTAGAGATGTAGTGAAGTGACTGAAGGTGTAGTGGCAGTCGTTTCATACATCAACATCCACACACAGCCTTGGACAGTTATGGGAAGGTGAGTGGTGGCCAGGACTCGCGGGGAAAATTCTCCATCTCTTGCAAAAGATCTGGACACCCACCAGGGCAACACCAAAAATGGATTGAAGGTACCTCATATGAAGGACAGTACAGCAACCTCTAGTGCAGCACTCGGGTGCCTGCCTTTAAGGCCCAGTCCTGGTGTGAGACTAGAACCCAGGACTTTGTAGTGCAGAGGCGGATGTGCTACCTACTTAGCCATGCCGACACCCCTACGATAACCAACAGGTGTTTGATTCACAAGTAGGATTATGAAAAGTCTAGTAATGCTGACATTGTTTACAGTTTTGAACCCCATTGTACAAATAATTTGCCAAATCCTAGAAATAAAACATTGATTCTTTTTAAATTTTATTTAGTTTGCTTTTAACTAGAAGGGATTGTCTGAAAGCTAGTACCCAGAACACAATGTATCTGTGCAGGCCAGTATGATAGGGCTGTGGTTTTCTGCTTCCTGTTGAAGTTATTTTACATTTATTTATGTTACAATTTTGGCCAGGAAAGGCAAACTGAGCTTAGCTCATTTCCAGACGCATACTTTTCTGATGGCTTTCAAGTTCCTTTTTATGCTCGCTTGCGCGCATGCGCAAGGAACGTCTTGGGAGAATGGGACACTTTGGAGGTGTGCCCCTCTCCTGCAATCCCCTGCTCCATTGAGCAGGCGTGGCAGTCCTGCACCAATCAGATGTGGTGCTGTGTATGACAGCGGTGGTCTTCTCTTCAAAGAAAACCACCGCTGTCATACACAGCGCCGCATCACACCGCTTCCCCCAGATCTTTGCTGCCACGCTGGGAGCCCACCCCAGCGTGGCCAACATCCCGCGTTGTTCACCGACGGGGTGCTCAATCCTCCATCTGCTCCAGGCCCTCCCAGCTTATTCTGCCACGCTTGGGAGCCCACCCAGCGTGGCAAACGCCCCACGCTCGTCGTTTTTTTAAACCTGTAAATTGAAAACGGTCCCACGGCGCTTCTCCCAGGCCTCCTCCCACAACCCGCACTCCACCCACTGTGCACCCAGCCTCCCACACACCCTCACCCTATACTTACCTCCGGAGCTCGGGCGCCGATGATCTTCGTGGACCGAACACGCCTGCACTTTTTAAAGCTGACCGCGAACTGAGGAAATGCTGGTAAGCTGTATAATGGGCTAGATAGAGTGTTTTCAACTTTATTAGATATTCAGGTATTTTTGATTTTTGCACCACCAACATGATAGACCTTCATGATTGATGTCATTCGTCATGCAATTCGCGCCGGCGGGTGATGTCACAGTCACCGCGCCGAATCACCCTTCGGCCTGAATAATGCCATGACAGTGACATCATTCATGAGAAGGGGTCCTAAAACCCCATGTTGAAAATTTGGTGCAAAAATTCCAAAAATGCCTGTTTTATTATGTGCTATGCAGTTCCTACGCAGGCTCGTAAGTTCGTGAATTTTCAATATTTTCACTCCACATTTTCAACATTGCCATTTTACCACACCTCCTCATGAGCAGTACAGCTGTCATTTTTCACATCCTGCCCAAAATGTGTTTCCATCCATGTAGCGCACAATGGTACAATCGGTGTGTGAACTCAATGTATGGGACACATTAAGAAAATCACAGTGACACTGTTCATGAGCAGAGGTCTTAAAATGGCTGTGTTGAAAAGGTGGTGAAAAAATTCCTACAAATGACTGTTTTACGAGCATGCGTTGCGCAGTTCCTACGCACGCGCGTAAGTTTGCGAATTTTCAATATTTTCACTACGGATTTTCAACATTGCCATTTTACCACACCTCCTTATGAGCAGTACAGCTGTCATTTTTCACATCCTGCCCGAAACATGTTTCCGCCCATGTAGCGCACAATGGCGCAGTCGGTGTGCGAAATCAATGTATGGTACACATTAAGAAAATCACAGTAACACTGTTCATGAGCAGAGGTCTTAAAATGGCTATATTGAAAATTTGGTGAAAAAATTCCTAAAAATGACTGTTTTACAATTGTGCATTGCGCAGTTCCGACGCACGCTCGTAAGTTCGCGAATTTTCAATATTTGCACTCCAATGACTTCCAAATACCTAAACAGCACATAGAAGCAAGCAACACTCGACAGTGACAAATGCTTGTACTTCTTTGTCACTGATTTTTTTAAGCCATGTCCAAGTGCCAAATACCACTGCAAATACCTGCAAGCGAACGTTCAGCATTGACAAATGCGTGTTCTTGTGGCCCTTTTTCCTAAATAGCACTGCAGTCAAGTGAGGTCATCTGTGGCGTCAGACCCAATAACCAATTTATTCTAAATGTTATAGTAAAGTTATATGATCTATAAAAACACATTTAAACCAGTATCAAAAACACCCTAGATATAGCTCACTTGAAATCATCAAATAAATGTTGCAAGTGGAATGATCATTTTTTCTATGCCACTCCACTTTTTAACGAAGTTAATGAAGTGCCCAAAGATGAAAAGCATGATTAATTTATGTGATAACATTTTTATAACATCCATCGCCTATGCATAACAGCATGCCTTCAATAAGACACCTAAACCCTATTTCAGATCATTTAATTTTCCTATAAAATGTTTATTCAAATGCGATGTCATTTCTCCTATCTGAAGACAACTTCGGTGCTGGATATCAGCATTATTACATCATCATGCTTTACAACTGATTGAATATAGATATCTATATCAGCAGTTGCGGTGGTGGTCTTTAAACTTGTCGCCACTGATCCTGCGATAAAATTTTGAAAAATGAAAATTCTGCTAGCGACTGACGTAGATAATGTGAAGCAAATGTTGATTGAGATCTTCCAGTACTTATTTACACAAACAATGGACTCATTTGTGATCAGGTAGTTCGGAATAACCCTTGCTTAAACATCTGTTCCCAAACTCTTCACTGCCTGTAGTTACAGAGTATGCCAGTAAAATGAACTTCGAAACTGCAATAATTTACTACTGGGCTAACTTTACGGTTCCCACTCATAGAAATACCGAATTTATAACCCACATGTAGTTAAACTGTTTTGTCTTTGAACATTCTAGCTTCTGTTATGGAGGACAAAAGCAGTTCCTTGGTACCCCTACACACACGTGTCAGTGTATATATGTGCGTGTGTGTGTGTTTGATAACAGTAACTATCTATATATATATATATATATATATATAGTTAGTGTAATAATGGACTCCTGACGGTGTCATAGAAAATCTAGGCTAGTAACATACATTTTTAAAATGTCCCTCTTTCCGTGGTAACTTTATATCGAACCTCCTTACTTTTTTGCTCTAAGCTACCTTGGCATGGTCACCTCTTTAAAACAGGCAGCATTAAACAGTAGGTCTATTTGGATGATTGGTAAAGAACAAGTTGTGGGTACAACAATGAGGCAAAGTTAGTTATTTCATTGTTTGCAATGGTTTCCCATCCCTCCCACATCAGGCCTCATTTTCTCATTGCATGAAGAAAATTAATTTTCCCCCTGACACCAATGGTTTAAAAGTGTTTCTGTTTTAGTGGCTGCCTCCCAACCAGCAATATTTCAGAATACTACAATGGGGTCATATAAAAGCAGCCAGTGAACGCCTGTCCAGTATAAAATGGCATTGGTAGAATGGGGGAGGGCTGGGACAGATGTAGTCTTTCAAGTTTACAAACTTTTGTTACGAACATGTATGTTGGCAGAGGGCTTTGTTTCAATCTGTGTCAGTACACATCAGTGGTTCTCAATTACTTAGCAACCAAGCTTTGTGTTTAGAAATCATCTGTTTTATTGCACTTGGCCCAGATTAAACACCCTGCTCTGTTCAACAACAGAGATAACGATCTGTTTGCATAGGGAAAAAAGATACCAGTACCACCATCAAATAAATGATGACAAAATTGAAAAGACATAGGATATTGAGGGAGGAAGGGGTAGTAAGAGATCGTTGGACTTCAGAATTATTTTTGTGTGGTGGATTCATAGCATACATAGATAGCTAGTCACATTTTTATGTTTGCTTGCGCGCATGCGCAAGAAACATATTGCGGCAGGTTGCTGCACTAGCAGGTCCTGGAGGCTTGGCAGTGATGTGGCCAGTGGTGGCAGTGCATGGCAGTGTGTGTGGTGGGCACCAATAATGATTGACGCTGCCGATGACAGTAGTCTGAATGCATGCCACAACTTTCAAAGAAAGTAGCCATGCCAATGGTGGCAGCGGTCGTCATGCTGCTGGCGCTTGTTATACCAGCAGGAGGCTATTGTGGAGCTGTGAGCAGTATGTAGGGGCAGGTGGTATGAGGCAGGGATGAATGGAACGGGGAACAGAATGGCCATAGTGGAGTATTCGGCAGACAATGAGGGCCGTAGCGGAGTAGCGACATGGGGAATCAGGCGCGCTGCTCATCATGCTGGGGAAGGGGGGGTCGTCATACAAACAGCAGGATATTGTGGAGCTGTCAGCAGTATGTAGGGGCAGCAGGTAAGAGGCAGGTATGGATAGAAGGGGAGAAAACGGCCATAATAAGAGTACTCAGCAGACAATGAGGGCCGTAGGGAAAGAGTGACATGGGAAGGGAGGCGTCGCAGTTGGTGGCAGCAGAGTAGAAATTGCATGCCACTTAGGCTGCTGTGTGTGTTAGTAGTAGGGAGTTGGGGTTTGGGGGAGATTTCTGGGAGCACGACGTAAGAGTGCCGTAGAGGCAAGCACGGAGCATTCAGTAGATAGATCATTGATGATCTCACTGGACACAGTGTTATTTGTTATATCAGAGTGCCATCAGAATTGGGAAAGGGGAGGGGGGGTGTAGCTGTGAAGACTGGGTCAGGCATAGCTGTCAAGCAGTGTGCAGTTCTTCTTGGGAGGCAAAGCTGTGCTGTGTTGCATTAGCGTTACGCGTCAAGCGGGGATGCTGTACTTGCCAGTTGTCCTGTGCTGCATGTGTTGTGCGCGTCAAGCGGAGATGCCGTTTGTCCACTGATATGTGTAATTACAGTAGTGCAGAGCAGTAATGCAGTGCAGCATGGTGCATGGTTACAGTACAGAATCGAAGTGTGAACAGTGACTGCATTCTTTTTGCTGAAGGATTGCCGCGCTGACTTTGCTGGTTTTGTTACTGCTGGCTGTCCCATATTGGACCACAGGGCAGCATAGGCTCGCAAAATCCTGCAGTTGGTCTTGCTAAGCAAGGGCCTCCTGCCTTAGATCCCCCCCCACCCCAACAGACATAGAGCCTTCCGAACAGATATAGGTGCTTGAACAATGCTTGCAATCACTAGAATCTTGCAGGAACTAATGTCTTCACTGTGAAGCGCTGATGTTATTGACCTATTCCTGGGATAGCAGCAGCAACCTGTTATTCAGCAGACCTACCTACCATCGCATCTACTTTGAGCCGGCATAGAATACATCTTCGTTTTGTGCTCCAGCCCTGACAAGGGCCTATGTCTGGCAGTGCAGTGAAAAACATTTGCAGAACAAAGTGTGTGTAGTTGTATAATGCAAGAGTTACTGGGCTGCCTCCCGTGCCACCCCCCCCCCGCCATCCATGCCTGCCACCTAATGTGGGAAGCCCCCATGTTTGGCTTCCATGACCTGCCTGCATGTGTACGTCAAGTCTGCAGCTCATGGGCCATGGAGTGAGCCAGCATACATTATACCTACTACAATTATACTATTCGTGGCAATGGCATGCTGGCTATGCTATTCAGAATAAAATCAACAGGTTCAACTGCTTGCATGCCACAGTTGCGAGCTAGGACAACACAAACTACCTATCAAAATCAGTACTGTGCAGATGCATAGCCTGTTTAGCCAGAGTCGTAGGATGATAATCAAGATGCAGCATATATGAGAAGCCACACACAGTAATAACATGAAAGAGCAAGGCTCGATTGGTGGCCCTCACACATAATGATGCCCAATATTGATTATGCCAAATGGTGTCGCATGCCATGAATTCTGACAGTCAGCGGTACAGCGGTGTTGCATATGAAGCCCATGGAAGGCATGCACTGTATGTGCATGAGATATAGTAAGCTACTTATATGGCATGGATGCCCTGGTTCCAATGATGTGTATGATTACACTAGTATTTCCCAGCAAATGATGTATTCAGAGGGAGGCTGTGACGTCCTGTGACTATTTCCCCCTGACTGTGTAAGCGGTGCCAACTACAGAACAGCAATGCACTGCAGGCTGACCCACAGATACATTGCAGAATGTAAATATGGACAGTGACTGCAATCTTTTCACTGAAGGATTGCCACCTTGACTTAGCTGCTTTTGCTGCCGCTGACTGGCACCTACTGCGGCATAGGGCAGCAGAGGTTCATAAAACCCTGCACTTCGTGTTGCTAGCTAGCCAAAAGTCTTCCATGTTTCGTTCCTTTTGTGCCCCCCCCAAAGCAGACATAGGCCCTCCAACAGTGCTTGCACTTCCTGCAGTCCTACAGGTCCTAATGTCTTCATTGTGAAGCTGTAATGGTATTGCCCTATTTCTGGGATACCATCATGAAGCTGTTATTCAGCAGACCTAGGCGCCACCTCATGTAGGTTGAAGCCGTACAGAATATACCTGCGTGTTGTCGTACAGACCTGACAAGGGGCTGGTGCAGTGAAAAACAATTGGTCAGGAAAGTGTATGCCCTACGATGATGCCACAGTTATTGAGCCACCTTCCCCGCCCCAATCCATGCCAGCTTTGTAATGTGGCAACCCCTTTATGTCTGGCTTCGATAAGCTGCATACACATGTGGTTCAGGTGTAGAGCTGATGGATTAGAGGGCCAGACAACTTACATTTCACATACTGCAAGTGCAGTACAATTATTGTACTGCTGGCAGTGGTCTGCTGGCTATGCTATTCCGAATACAATAAAAAAACTTGATCTGCTTGTATGGCAGACTTGAGGGTGCATGTGCTGAAATGTTGCTGGTTTCTATGACCCTGTACACTGGTGACACGATCATGAAACGCTTCATGCCATTATACAGCACACTTTCTCATGGCTCCCAGGAAATGGCTGCCTTGTGTTGCAGCAGATTGTAGTCCGGCATGAGTTTGATGTTACAGTGGTTTTCCGGATTGGGAACTAAGGCACCGCAAATTGCCTAGCAAGATCGCTACTGTATAGGCGCATGATCTGTTTAACCAGATTCATAGGATCATATTGGGAGGGCAACATATGTGAAGACACGCACACAGTGACAAAATGATATGCCAAGCCTCAATTGGTAGGAGTGGCATATAACCATGTGCAGTGCTCATTATGACATACTGTACGGCATGCCCTAAATTGTGCCAGCTAATGCTATCTTGCTGTTGCATATAAAACCCATGGAAGCCATGCGCATGTATGAATACAGTAGTATTTTCCAGCAGCTGATGTATTGACTGCCAGGGTGTACACGTCTGTGAGTATTTACCTCTGACTGCATACCCGCCTCCTAATACACAGCAGTAATGGAATGCAGCCTGGCCCATATTTGCAGTGCAGAATCTAAGTATGAACACTGACTGCATTGTGGTTACTGAAAGATTGCCTGATTGCGTTAGCTGTTGTGGTCACCGCTGAGTTTCCTGTATTAGGGCACAGGGCAGCAGAGGTTCGCACCACCCTGCAGTTTGTCTTGCTAAGCAGAGGCCTCCTGTCTTACACCCTCACCCATCGGCCCGAGCACACATAGACCCCCCCCCCGCCGAACAGATATAGCAGCTTTGAACGATGCTTGCAATCATTGGAATCTTACAGCAACTAATGTGTTCGGTGTAGACCTCTGATGTTATTGCCCTATTTGTGGCACAGCAGCATGAACCTGTTATTTAACAGACCTAGCTACCATCGTATCTACTTTGAGGCCGTATACAATGCATCTGCATTTTGTGCTGCACCCCTCACAAGGCCCTATGTCTGCTCGTGCAGTGAAAAACATCTGCAAAACAAAGTGTGTAGGCTTGTAGAATGCTATAGGTATTGAGCTGCCTCCCCCCTCTCCTCCATCCATGCCTGCCGTCTAATGTGGGAAGCCCTCCATGTCTGGCTTCGATAACTTGTCTCCATCTGTCGTTCAAGTCTGCAGCTCATGGTCCAGAGGATCAGGCAGCATAGATTACACCTAGTCCTACTGCAGCACAATTATACTATTCCCGGCAATGGCATTCTGGCAATGCTATTCAGAATAGAACAAACAGCTTGCTCTGTTTGCATGCCAGAATTGATTGTACATCTGCTGAAATGTTGCTCTTTAGTATGGCTCCGCACACTGCTGACAGTATCATGACAAGCTTCGTTTCGCCATACAACACACTTTCTGATGCCTCCCACTACATAGCTACCTTGTTTTGCAGGACATTTTAGAGGGCCATGCCTGTCAGTGTGCACTGCATTCCCCATTGGGAGCTGGGACAACACAAACTACCTAGCAAAATCGGTACTGTGCAGGTGCATAGCCTGTTTAGCCAGACTCATAGGATGATAGTCGACATGCACCGTATATGATAAGACGCAGACAGTAGCAACATGAAAGACCAAGGCTCCATTGGTAGCCCTCACACATAACAATGCCCAATAGTCATTATGGCAAATGTTGTCACCTGCCGTGAATTCTGACAGTCAGCCCTACAGCGATGTTCCATATCAAGCCCATGGAAGCCATGCAGTGTGTATGCATGAGATATACTAAGCTACTTATATGGCATGTAGGTTTCCATCATATAAGATTGAATGCAGCATATAATGGTACTGCAAGGCAGATACTTTGGGGTACTGCATGATACAAAATAGGCAGGTACCCTCGGAAACATTTGTGTTTCCTACATTTGTATGAACAAAATGGCTTGGCAAGCTTTACCTACCTGTCAATATAGTGTGACTGCATCAGAATAATTCAACCGGATTCAGTAATAGTAATGCTGTTCAAATGTTGCCATCAGTCTGTCACGTCATGTTTGGATGTTATAAGATATGCCTCTGACTGTGACAACGAGTGCCCTTCATGTTACTGTACACATGTTCCCTGCAGTCTTCCCTAGCCATCTTCTGCATTGCGTATGCTGTTGTAAGCTGCAATCAGTTATTGCCCATCATATTGAAGCGCCTTCTTTTCTTTAACTGTTCCTGGTGGCCTGTATTTTGATGTTCAAGCTGACAGTTCATTTTACTGCCCTGTTTATGCAGCGCTGTTACCAGACATTATGCTAGCCATTTGTCTTGTTTGTCTCGAACACAGCAGGTACCAACTGCATGCTAATTCAGTTTTCCAGGCAACAACAACACATATTGCCTTCGTCTGATGAGTATGTGGCTTTCTACATTTTATTGGCAGTAGACCTAGCATGTTATCTACCATAACAACCTGAGGTGCTGGCCAGATCTTTGGCCGATAGTGCTTGCAAGCTATTCCCCATTTGTACTGCTGCGCTGCCATCTAGTGCTGCCAAGACGAATAGCTGTCGTATGCTATGGCAGCATTGATCTCCGCTGTGGCATGTCATTTTTATGCCGATAGAGATGTATTGCTACTGTACTCAATGGCGTGCATGGCTCAGAATAGTTACAGTAACGATTGTCGCTTGCATGAATGATACATGCTGCGGTATAGTACAGTGCATGTACAATACCTATTATTATTTCGCAGGCTCTGTTACCCATATAGGTTTCCATGTTATTTTGTAGTTCTTTCTGGTTAGCAGACCTGCACACAGGCTGACTATGCCAGCCTGCCATCTATGCATTCATCAAGCCTTCGAAATACATGCAGGGGGCCCCTGCCTCTTTTATTCCTTTGCTATTGCCATCCGCTTATGTGACTGCTGTGAACATCTTAATTATCTTATGACCCAGCACCCATTAAAGAAGAAGGAGAGCCAATGCCTCTGCCACTCAGCCTATACTAATATAAACAAAGACTGCCATGGAGGCCGCGGTAGGAGACTGCTTGTCTGAGCAAATGCCATTATTTGTGCGAGGTGTGAGCGTCTGTTTCTTTCAAATGCTTTTAGCTTTATTGCCAGCAGTGAAAGGCGTGCAGATAAGAAATGACTTTGAAGAACATGTATAAATAGCATGAGTGTCAGCAATCAGTTTCCATAGGTGTTTCATCCGATCGATTGCATTGCTTCCTAGCTGTTATCGTCGACATTTCTGTTCTCTGCTTGAATACAGGGACAAACGGCTGACGATTACTGTTGCTGATACGTACAGACCCTTTCTTGTTTCACATAAGGTAAGCTTCTTGCTGGTTGTGGCCCTACAGCTCACAATCTTGAATGCACTATCTCTACTTCCCTTTGCCGTTGTTTCCCCTTAGTCCATCAGTAATGTGTGACATGCTATGTTTTTGTTGCATAATGTTATGCGTATATAGACCCTGAAAGCAACCAGCGGGTGTTGCTGACTAGATGGATGTGTTCAGGCTAGTGCCCCCCTCCCCCAAACTAGTACATATGACAAAGAAACGTTGTTTGCTTGGAGTGCATGAATTCACCTGTCTCGTATGTCTACATAGCTGATTTGGTTATTAGTGTTTGCCTATGAGGCAGTGTTCCCCCTTCAGTTTGATGTACATATCTGCTGTTGTCTGCCTGTATTCACCTTGCAGCCTACAGCTTTGTTGCTTGCATGTTGACTACCCACATAGCTGACGAAGTTGTAGCTGTGCATGCCTGCATATAGGTGTCTTGCTGTGCTCAATGATGACTTATTGGAAGCCATGATGTAAGCTGCCGTTATAATTTTGCTGCCCTCATCATTTTGCTGGACAGTGTTGCTGTTTCTGCCATTGATTGTCCGTGCCTCCGTGTATGACCACATACAATGCACTCCGTGATTTGCTCTGCCTAATCTGCAATTCAGTTCCCTGGCAGGTAGGCATGCAGTGCTAATTACTGTGCTACCTCTGGCTGACTGCAGTATGCCGACTCATAATATGGCATCTCAGACTTGTCTTTTGCCGAACATTAGCTTTCCTGCATGCACTACTACTGTCCCACACTGAAGAACTGCCTACCTTGTACATGTCATTACTCAATTTGACAATGCACATGCTGTACATATAGAAGCATGCACAATTATGACAGAAGGAGAGTAAGGCTGCAGAGTGCCTGGCCATGCTTTCTCCAGGGCCTTCTGATGGCCGCCCCCCCCAAGCAGTCCATCAGTCAGCTGCCAATTATTGTGCCAGGTCATGCCAAAGAAAGACACACTGATTCATGCCTCCCTACCCGTCGTGGCACCTGCAGTGAAAGTAAACCCTCCCGCTCCCGCCCCCTGTCCGCTCCGCTCCCTCCGTTCACCATCCCTGCACCTGGACTACAATTAAATCCTCCCACTCCCTACCACTGCGTGCTGTCTGCCACCCTCCCTCCACTCTGGCACCCAAAGTACAAGCAAGTCATCCGGCTCCGTTCCACTGCCTGCTGTCCGCCGTGCTTCCCTGTCCTGGCATGAGGACTACAAGTGAGGCTTCCATCCCTCTCACTACTTGCTGCCCCCGCCTCCCTGTCCGGCAGCGAAGTAAAACTCCGCCCTCCTGCTCCCTTTATTGCCTGCTGTCCACCCGGCTCCCTCCATTCCCTGTCTCGGTGGCCGGACTGTGAGTACACCTTCCCACTGCCGGCCGGTGCCTGCAGTCCATCCTGCTTTCTCCCTTCCCTGTCCCGGCACCCGCAGTAAAGCTACAATTCGTACTATGCTGCCATCCTTACAAATGTTTGCCCCAAAACTTATCAATGCACGCTGTGTTAAGTGGCCTGTACTTGACTGTGGCGTTCTGACATCATGTCTTGTTAGACTTGCGAGCCGGAATACCGAACAGCCTACTACTACCACAAGGCAAGATACTGCTCGCACTGCCATGTAATTAGTCCAATGATGCTGCACATATAGCAGCATTCACAGTTATGACAGGAGCAGACTAAGACTGCAGAATTCCTGCCCATGCTTTCACCAGGGCCTTCGCATGACCACCCCTCCCCTTCCCAGAGCCATTCGATCAGTGGCCTGCCACTTACTCTGCCAGACCATCTCCAACCAAACAGAAACTGGTTCAGTCTTGTGCCATATATACTGGCTGCCAGTGATTTCAGCTGTCATGCCTGCCATTTGCCTTCCACTTGTCAAGACTCCTGAGGCAGCAGTTTACCTGCGATTGCAGAGCTGTGGGCATGAAATGCCAACTACTGATACACTTGACAACTCGCAGCAACTAGCAGTCATTCCACAATCCAGGAGAACCATGATGTTTACCGTGTTCACTCACCTGCCATGTCTACTGCGTTGAACTGAATGCCAGACCTACAAAGCCATCCCCTCCCACCCGCCCCTCCCCGCAATACGTGCATCTCTCTATCCTACCACTACTGTATGCCCTAGCACAATCCATGTGCGTTCTGTATGGTGCCACATTAGGATTCCAGAGAATGTTTCAGCTTGCTCGGTGTCCGTCCTCGCAACCCAACTGATATCTTGATATGACAGCCTGTAGCTCAGTGCCATGCCGCTATTTCAATGCCAGACAATAGTGTTTGCGGACATCTGCTTCCCTTCGAATGGTAGCACCATGACTGACATTATGTTGCCTCTGATACAGGCGCCCAGAGTAGGAAGCATACATGCCAACAGTAGGTGGAGTCATTATGAAGTACAGACCGCTGTAGCGACCCCCCCTTCAAACACACAGATACAGAAGCATATATTTACACACATAGCTACATGTCTATAACTTTATTTGCAACCATTCTGAATGTTTGCTAGATGTCAGTAGCTATGGCAACTGTGCATAGCTACCTGTTGCCTGTTCCTATATGCCACCAGTGTCTTCAAAAACAAGAATGTAGAATTGTAGCAGGGAGAGCAAACCAGAATTCCGTTGCTATCATTAATATCTTGCCAGTCATTCAGTTCTTACATGTAGATGCAGCACACTCTACGTGCCCTCAATGAGCTGTCAGTGACTGATGAAGTCTTACTGTCTTTCAAGTGTCAACAAGTATGCATCGCCTAAATACTATTGAGCAAGCTTTTCAGAAAAATGCCTTGTCATTTCAGGCATTCAACGACAGATCTAGACATTGACAGATCTGGCGCTGAAACCCCCTGCTGCTGCACTGGCTGTATACAAAGTTGTAGTTGTTATGCAGGCGGTCATACCACTCTGAATGTTAACAGGTTGTCAGGCAGAACCATCATGAGGGCAATATAACAGTAGCACACATCACAGAAAAATGGCAACTAACATTCATGTTGACTTGAAGGTTTGTATTTGCGATGGTCTGCCGTACTTCAGTGTAGCATACTATTGCGTCACCTTGCCAACGTAATACTCATGATGAAATACTTCACTGGTTGTCCCACTACCAAGGCTGCGTGCCACCCAAATTCCCTGCTGAACCTGAAGACTAGGCTTCAATCGCATAGTATGCTGTCTGACCATTATTCGGCAAGTCTGAAACGCTAGCCTTCGACCGCAACCTATGGTGTCTGAAAAGTATTGGGCAAGTCTCAGTGGTCTGAGGTACTCGTCCTGCAAGCAATTTTCTGGCCTCTGCTACTGCTTCACATATGCTGTAAGCTGTTGCCCCGATACTACATATGTAGGCAGGTAGACTGAGGAATTATAGATACCTGCATTCCGATCACAATGATGGCCTGTCTACTAATTCCATTTATGACATGGCTGCTAATCCATGCAGCTTACTTTACAGTTTGGCCAGAGAAGAATGCATCACACAGTAATCGTCACTATTGCTTTCAATTATACAAGCTGGATATGTCACCATATGATAATTCAGTGGTACTTGTATACATAGTTCTTTCTGAATTTTCCAGCAAGTCTGTTTGTTAGTGTGTATGGGAGGCTATATTAGTGTGTGGACATCTGCGCCCCTACAAATCCAGTCTGTATTGTACCACTACATTACCATACTGATGCTCTATGCCCATAGCAATAGTTTTGTCATTACTTACTCCTACAAGACAGCCATACAGAAGCTTTTCTCAGATTCAATCATTCGACATCATGCCGGCTTGTCACTCCTGCATCACAGGCGTGCCAGTTTGCCTTCCTATTGGTGATAATAATACTCTGTATTGCATTCTACTTTTGCAGTGCCCTTCACTACCCTTTCCCACATGCTGCCTGCCGTTACACACATTTATCTCCCTCCCCCCCCCACATCAGTTCGCTTCCTGTGCATTTACAATGCTTTGCCATCAAGTATGCAGTCAGCATTGGATCGACAGTTGACACTAAACCATATGTGACTAAGCTAGCTGCCAGAGTATTTCGCTACTGCCACCTGTTTGCATCAACTATGTACATCTATTATAACTTGATATGCAGCCTGTGCTTCACATATCTGTATATGGACTGCCTCTGTCAATAGTGCCACTACAGCTCACAAAATCAGACGTCAACAGAAGCTGCACTCGATGGGTTACTGTTTGAATGCTGATCTCCCAGCCGAATGACAAATGTGGCTGACTTTCAATATGCCCCCTTTCAGAAGCATACATGTATGCATTCCAGGCATCCCGCCAATAATTCGACGTGCCATCATATGAGGCGCCTAATCTGCACATGCCCTGCAATTTACAACTACTGCCTCCTTATAAATAAACAGCCGTTATCTTCAAGAGTAATGCTCGGCCACTAATCGTCCCCAAGCGATCGCTCATTCTGTCACTGAGTGCAATATGTACAAATGTACCCCACAGAAGGTCACATAGCAGCCTGCCTCCTAGCAACTCTCGCATCATATTACATGCGATTGTTTCCTCAAAAGTAATGCAATTCAGGTACCAGAAGGTATGAAGTGCTGGTGATACCCCATCATTACATGCCCAGCACACAGCTGCAGTACTCTGCCCTTCATTCATCTCCCCGATTTGTATGTCGGTCTTTGCCGCCGTGCTTATGCCTTCCCTCTCTGCCTCTCATCATTTCTCAGATATGTCTGCATTGTGATACCAGGGCTATGATACCACGAACAACTCCTATATGTAATCTGCCGCTGCCCCCCCGGCCCCCTCACCCCCCGCCCAATTTCTGCAAGTATCAAGCTGAACTATCCTCTTACTCGTCTTGCCTGATTATGGCTGCTGAAACAGTGCATCCATGCTTATTTATTCCTCCAGCAGTAACTTTGAGTCTTATGTATTGTCCCCAGGTGCTGCAAAATGTTTGACAGCCTCCGGTGGGTCTTGCTTGCCTTACACTGCTGCCTTGGCGCACCTCTCTGCCTGTTATGCTTCTACTAGTCAACCACACTGTAACATATAAGCTGTCCTGCACAACAGCATTCCTGTCCTTTCCCATTGGCTGCACCTTCCAGTCATGCTGTCTTTGCCCAGACTGCCCGGTGGTCTATGCAGACATTTCATCTGCTAACCCAGTCTGCTTTTAAAGTGCCAGATCATGCATCTAGCCAATTCATGCAGGCACGTCCTATGACTGACACAGTGTTTCCCACAGGCGATGCAGTAAAATCCACGTCATTCATCTTTGCTGCCACGTTTCCTGCTTCACTTTACCAACAGCAGCAAATAACATCTACAGTTGAAATTAATGACTGTAATATAGCTTCCCCCTATGTTCGCCCTCCTACCCAGACCTATAAATTAACAAGTTATTTGCCCTGTGTAATTTCCCTGACGTGCTGCTTCCTATAGCTTTCTGTTTGAATTGCCGACAGTTGTCAAACCCTCAGTATTGCAATGCTTAGCATACCAACAACAAGACTGGCCACTATGAAGACGTGCATCCTAATCTAAGCACTCTGCATGTATATGACAGCTTGTATGCCTATCTAATTGATGCCTGCTACTAATCTATAGCAATTAAGCAGGCGGCAATTGCAACTAACATTATGTACATACACTGCCACAGTATGGAACAACACAATGCATTGTCTCACCTGCAGATACATTTCTGCAGTACTGGGGATGCTACAGGCTGCCTGGTCTCCTCTGCCGCTATATTTCTGTACTTTTCTGTTTATTACCTGTTATTTCACATTACCCTCATTAGTATTGACGACAGGTCATTGTGCATTCATACATATAGCATGCGTTTTCGTAGCAAGGCATGGCAATTAGGGTTGTTTTTCATGCCTTACATATTGCCACAGTAATATGCCCTGCTCTTTAGTGATGTCGCACTTTTCATGCCTTTGCCTCCTTATGATCTCGATAGAATGGCAGACTACTGTGCTTCCAAACCATGTGGAGTGCTTAAGAAATTATTGCACCTTTGTGCCACCATCCATGAACCTTGTACAGAATGCCAAAATCTTACTAATTCACTGTCTGCTGGTTCCTTTGTCTGCTTCATTTGTTTTTCATACATATGTCACTGTCAATTACTTTCTCAGTGTTCCTGCCTTCAGCTTTCTATTATCTTCATGCACTGGCAGAGTGCTGTGCCTCAACACATGCTAAGTATATTACAATTCATTCTACAGCTGGGTCATCATGTAAGAAAGCCATAAACCAAACTCTTTATAATTCAGTACATCCTGATTTGTTTTGTGTACTTCATATATTTTGCATTCATATTTCAATAGTAATACATTTCAAGTTATTTCAGACACTGCCTTTTTATGCCTGGCTTGCTGTTACTGCACATTGCATGCCTACATTGTGCCTAGTTCAGAAGAGTTTATTAGCTCATGTCTGTAACATAGAAAGAAATATTACACACTGCAGCCAGTATTATAGTACCCCTTTGTATTTTGCACCCATGCCACCTTCATGATTCTGTACAGCGCCCATATCTTGTGCAGGACAACATACCTGTGTGCATGGAAATCTGTTTATCGTGCTATGCTGCCTGCCTTTCTTTTGCTTTATATTCCTGGATCTACTAGTAAAAACAAGACAAGCATTTGTCAATGCCGAACGTTCGCTTGGAGGTATTTGCAATGGTGTTTTGCACGTATGGTGCTTTACCCTAATGCCCTGTGCGATTGCTGGTATTTGCACAATAAATTTTCAGCATGACCTTTTTGTTACCCCCATTGTGTGCTACACAGGCGGAAACACGTTTTGGGCAGGATGTGAAAAATGACAGCTGTACTGCTCATAAGGAAGTGTGGTAAAATGGCAATGTTGAAAATCTGGGTGGAAATATTGAAAATTATGAACCTACGGCGTCGTGGGAACCGCAACTGCGCGCCATCAAAACAGTTATTTTAGAATTTGTTCACCAAATTTTCAACATAGCCATTTTAAGATCTCTGCTCATGAACAGTGACACTGTGATTTTTCTTAATGTGTCCCATACACTGAGTTCGCACAGCAACTGTGCCATTGTGCTAACATGGCGGAAACACGTTTTGGGCAAGATCTGAAAATGACAGCTGCAGTGCTCATAAGGAGGTGTGGTAAAATGGCAATGTTGAAATCTGGGTGAAAATATTGAAGAGACGTTACCGACTTAAAGGCGTGCATAAGACTGCACAATGAACACAAATGAAAACAGTCATTTTCGTTGACACGCATGCATGAGAACGTTTTGGGAGAGGCAGGCATACTGAGGTGTGCCTCCTCTCAATCCACTGTCTGTGAGCAGGCTGGTGGTCCTGCACTACTGGATGCGGAGCTGTGTATGACAGCGGTGGTCGCCGCTTAAAGAAAACCACCGCTGTCATCTGAGCACCGCATCACACCACCCGCATCGCCACCACCCCAACTCTTTCTGCCATGCTGGGAGCCCACCCAGCATGGCAAACGCCCCTGAAGTTGTCTCGCCGACGGGGTGTCCAACCTCTGCCGGCTCCCACAGCCCCTGCTATCTCTGCCACGCTGGGAGCCCACCCCAGCATGGCAAACATCCCACGAGTCTTTTTTTTTCACCTGTAAAGCAAAAACTGTCCCACGGCGCTTCTCCCAGTCCACCCTCCCACAACCCGCACCCACCCACTGCGCACCCAGCCTCCCTCACCCCCCTCACCCCATACTTACCTCCGGAGCTCAGCGCGACGCTCTTCGGTGGACCGGGAACACGCTTGCACTCTTCAAAGCCGACCGCGAACTGAGGAAATGGCAGTAAGCTGTATAATGGAATAGATATGGGGTTTTCAACTTTATTGCATATCTCAGGCAATTTTTGGAATTTTTGCACCAAATTTTCAACATGGGGTTTTTGGGACCCCTTCTCATGAATGATGTCACTGTCATGGCGTTATTCGGGCCCGAAGGATGATTTCACAGTCAATGCGCAGTCACTGCGCGAAATCACCCTTTGGGCCAAAATAATGCCATTCATGAGAAAGGGTCCCAAAAATCCCATGTTGAAAATTTGGTGCAAGAATTCCAAAAATGACTGTTTTTACTTAGCATGCGTTGGCGCAGTTCCCACGTAGGCTCATAAGTTTCATGTAATTCTCAATATTTTCACTCCAGATTTTCAACATTGCCATTTTATGACACCTCCTTATGGCAGTACAGCTGTCATTTTTCACATCCTGCCCAAAATGTGTTTCTGCCCATGTAGCGCACAATGGCGCAGTCGGTGTGCGAACTCAATGTATGGGACAAATTAAGAAAATCACAGTGACACTGATCATGAGCAGAGGTCTTAAAATGGCTGTGCTGAAAATTTGGTGAAAAAATTCCTAAAAATGATTGTTTTACGATTCTGCGCTGCACAGTTCCTACGCATGCTCGTAAGTTTGCTAATTTTCAATATTTTCACTCCAGATTTTCAACATTGCCATTTTACCACACCTCCTTATGAGCACTGCAGCTGTCATTTTTCACATCTTGCCCAAAACGTGTTTCCGCCCATCTAGCGTACAATGGCACAGTCGGTGTGTGAACTCAGTGTGTGGGACACATTAAGAAAATCACAGTGTCACTGTTCATGAGCAGAGATCTTCAAAGTGGCTATTTTGAAATTTGGTGAAAAAATTCCTACAAATAACTGTTTTACGAGCTTGTGCAGTTCCTATGCACGTCCGTAGTTTGCGACATTTCAATATTTCACTCCAGATTTAACATTGCCATTTTACCACACCCTCATGAGCAGTACAGCTGTCATTTTTCACATCCTGCCCAAAATGTCTTTCCGCCCATGTAGTGCACAATGGCGCAGTCGGTGTGCGAAATCAATGTATGGGACACAGTAAGAAAATCACAGTGACACTGTTCATTAGTAGAGGTTTTAAAATGGCAATGTTGAAAATTTGGTGAAAAAATTCCTAAAAATGACTGTTTTACGAGCGTGCGTTGCACAGTTCCCACACACGCTCGTAGGTTTGCGAATTTTCAATATTTCCACTCCAGATTTTCAACATTGCCATTTTACCACACCTCCTCATGAGCAGTACAGCTGTCATTTTTCACATCCTGCCCAAATGTGTTTCCGCCCATGTAGCGCACAATGGCACAGTCGGTGTGAGAAATCAATGTATGGGACACATTAAGAAAATCACAGTGACACTGATCATGAGCAGAGGTCTTAAAATTGCTGTGTTGAAAATTTGGTGAAAAAATTCCTTAAAATGACTGTTTTATGAGCGTGCGTTGCGCAGTTCCTACCCATGCTCGTAAGTTTGCGAATTTTCAATATTTCTACTCCAGATTTTCACCATTGCTATTTTACCACACCTCCTAATGAGCAGTACAGCTGTCATTTTTCACATCCTGCCCAAAACGTGTTTCAGCCCATGTAGAGCACAATGGCGTAGTCCGTGTGCAAACTTAATATATGGGACACATTAAGAAAATCCCAGTGACACTGTTCATGAGCAGAGGTCTTAAAATGGCTGTGTTGAACTTTTGGTGACAAAATTCCTAGAAATGACTATTTTACGAGTGTTCATTGTGCAGTTCCTATGCCTCGTCAGAAGTTTGCGATTTTCAATATTTTCACCCACATATTCAAAATTGCCATTTTACCACACCTCCTTATGAGCACTGCAGCTGTCATTTTTCAGATCTTGCCCAAAACGTGTTTCCTCCCATGTAGCGCACAATGGCACAGTCGCTGTGTGAACTCAGTGTATGAGACACATTAAGAAAATCACAGTGTCACTGTTCCTGAGCAGAGATCTTAAAATGGCTATGTTGAAAATTTGGTGAACAAATTCCTAAAAATAACTGTTTTACGAGCTTGCGTTGTGCAGTTCCTACGCACGCTCGTAAGTTTGAGAATTTTCAGTATTTTCACTCCAGATTTTCAACATTGCCATTTTACCACACCTCCTTATGAGCAGTACAGCTGTCATTTTCACATCCTGCCCAAAACGTGTTTCGCCATCTAGTGCACACATGCGGTAAGTGTGGCAAAATCAATGTATGGCACACAGTAAGACCATCACAGTGACACTGTTCATTAGCAGAGGTTTTAAAATGCCAATGTTGACAATTTGGTGAAAAAAATTCCTAACAATGACTGTTTTACGAGCGTGCATTGCACAGTTACCACGCACGCTCCTAGGTTTGCGAATTTTCAATATTTCCTCTCCAGATTTTCAACATTGCCATTTTACAAGACTTCCTTATGAGCAGTACAGCTGTCATTTTTCACATCCTGCCCAAAACGTGTTTCCGCCTATGTAGCGCACAATAGGGGTAACAAAAAGGTCATGCTGACAATTTATTGTGCAAATGCCAGCAATCGCACAGGGCATTAGGGTAAAGCACCATTCATGCTAAACACCACTGCAAATACCTGCAAGCGAACGTTTGGCATTGACAAATGCTTGTTTATATTCATACATCGAGCAATCAAATCAAAACAAACAGATGAATATTGCAAGCGAAACTGATGTTCATCTACCCAGATATGTTCACCTGCATAATGCATAGGTAGTAAACAACATAGCCCTCTCTGCAGTCACTTCGCTGGATGCCATCTAGAGTGCTGCATCAACTTCTGAAGATCTCATCTGTGTAAGACCATATATAAAATAGAGGCACAGCACAGGAGGGCAACCAGAATGGTACAAGGCCTGCAAGACAAACCATGCAAGCAGAAACTATAGGGCCTTCATATGTATCCCCGTGAAGACAGGAAGGACACAGAACACATGATAGAAACTTTCAAGTGGCTCAGTATGATCGACACACTTCAAGAGTGTAGCATCTCTTAGGAAAAGACATGTGAAACAACAGGAAGACTTAATATGATGATAGATATGGGCAGTTTACAGCACTAGAAAGAAGTATATTTTGACAGACAGGATGCTGGATACATTGAACAGCCTTCCTCAGGAGCTTGTGGACCCTAGACCTCTGGAATATTTGAACAATGCATCAGGCAGACATACGCCAACCCTTCTAGAGGACAGCAAGGAATCAACTATTGGTAACCTAGCAACTGCAATGTATTCTGTGCATGGTAAAATGAGCAGACTACATAGAGTATGCATTCCTGATCTGCTGTCTAAGACACTGTTCCCATGTTGTCAGCTGTACTGTATGCAACTTCAGCCTAGACTACTGTGCAAGGATGTCACTACATTTTTCATGCCTCTCTCTTACCCATGTTGTACCTGTTTACTGGACTGCATCCAATTTGAGATCACAATCAAAAGCAAGTCATAGCAGCGGAGCAATGCAACCCCCCCCCACACTGCCGCAAAATATGTTTACCAGCCTGCAAGTTACCTAAATGTATTGCATTTTATTGCTTACTTGTGCTACAATGCCAAGCACTCTAAAATCATGTACCTAGAGCACAGCACCCGCAATGTTGACTATAGCATATGAGGAGCTTCTGATACTCTCTCAGCATGAAAGAATCCTTCAGGCTATTATATCACAGGTCCTCAATTTGCCAGTGCACTGTAGTAAGGCTGTAGACAAGGCAAATTGGATAGTGCAATGCAGAAGGAATGGCATCTCCAGTAGGATCAGGAAGCATGTTGTACTGCCATTGCATCACTCCTCGTGTACTCCACCTGAGCTGCTGTGTGCAGATGTAGAATGCTGACTTCAGACACAACATACCATGCAGGTTTCCAAGACAGCAACAATTGCAATTACTCAGGATTCCCACAGGAATCCGAACCAGGGCAGGCTGAAGAATTCCAACATATACACTCTGGAATACATGAGGACAACAGGTTACATGATGGAAACCTACAAACGACCTCACAGGGATACACAATGTAGACTTGGTCAGTTTCTTTCCAATAATGATGACCAGCCAAACCAAGACACATAGAATGAGGCAGAAGAGGGTGGAGCTGCAGGACATTACAGCATAGTTGTGAAAACATATTTCTTTTCTGACGAACTGGTAGATGTCTTCAACACAATGCCATGGCAACTGATGACAAGTAACATGTTAGGAACCATAAAGCATGCATCAAATGCACATAAAACTATACTACAGACGCATTAGTCAATGCTGACTGTTGCCACACTGCCATTGGCATTGGCAGTGACAAACCTAGACCTCCATAACAGAGGTGCCACTGAAATATTGAGGTTACCCCAGCACCACCCTCATGCTGTGGAGAGTGACAGGCACTGGAGTGTGCCTTTCAGTCATCAGATAGAATACTCATGCCATTCTCCTTTGCTCCTCCCTGTACACAGTGACTACTGTCATGGTGTGCTGTGGCATCTTTGCACATTACACTCACCCTTCTCCATAAGGACATACAGTGATGTGGCTGCAGTATAAGACCGTGGGGTGAAGTTTGTGGCCCAACACTGCAAGCCACACCATGCTGCCTGTTACTGGCCACACAGAAAGCATGAGGGCAGGGTGGAATGGCATCAGCATTACATGCAATGATGCCAACGCAGACCGCTGATGCTTGCCAGTCTGCACCAGAAGAACTGCCACAGTTGGCAGCACTAACACTGTAGCCATGTAATGGTACTTGCACTATATATGTTCAACATGCAGTGTTTGTCAGGTCATCTCATCAAAAGTGGCATATTCAATTCGTTAGCTGAAAGGTGCTGTTGCAGCACACGTGTGGCATGTCGTTATAGTGGCATGAAACCACAGTTTGGCTAGGATATGAACAATGACAACTGTATTGCTCATGAGCAGGCATAACAACTGGCAACACTATAATTTTGAACTGCCAATATGAAATATTGGTGAAGCAATGAGCATGCATGCAAACTGCACAGCAGATGTCTGCAATACAATTATTTATGCAACTCTTTTAGGCACAGTTTACAACAGGTATTTTGGTGCCGCCCATCATAAACAGTGACACTCTAATTCTCCTGCTCTGTCCTACATGCTGATTTCTCACAGAAAGCACCATATTGTGCGCCACAGTTGCATGACTGTATTCTTGACAGACTGTGAAAAATGACAGCTGTACTGTTCATGAGATGTACAGGAATGCAACTGACACAAATATGGTATGACAAAATTGCAAATGCACAAAGTTACAAGACTGCATCGACTCTGTGGTACGTATGGTTGCAGCACACTCATTTTCTCGGCTTTCACGATGTCATTTTGAACATAGGCATGTCAGGATTGTTGCTCATGAACTGTGTCATCATCATTTCATCAAACTGGTCTGAAGATTGATTTCATGCAGTGCCTGTGCAATTCTGTGCCAGACATACGAAGCTACATTTTAGGCAGGATATGTAAAATGACAGCTGTAATGTTCATTAGCAGATGTGGGAAAATTTCACTTTACAACTTGTGGCCCGAAAATATTAGAAATTCCCCATGTCACAAGCATGCATCCACACTATGCAATGCAAACTCAGGAACCAGTACTTACACGGACTGTCACCCCAAATACCAACATAGGCCTTGACAACCTTCTGGCAGTCAGCTGTCTCACTGCCAGCTCCATAATGTGTCTCAAACACTGAACGTTATACAGCAACTGCAGTATTCTGTAGTAGAACTTGCAAGCACACATTTTGGGCAGAATGTGAAATGACAGCTGCACTGTTGATGAGCCGCTCAAAATAATGTTTATGTTGAAATTCTGCACTGAAATATTATGATGCATGCCCTTACAAGCGACACACACACTCATACCGCAGTCATGTCATGCACTATCAAGCACATTGGCATCATAGCTACTGTAGGCCCTGTGCTGATGAACAGTGTGCATGTCATTTGCATAATCTGCCCCAAACGCTGCTTTGTCACAGTGACCGTGGTATTGTCTGCCGCAACTAGTAAACCACATGTTGGCCAGGATGACAACAATGACAGCTGCACTGTTCAGAAGCTCGTGTGTAAAAATGACAGTATTTAAAATGTGGCATTACAATATTGCAAACCCATGGCCTTATGGTCCTGCATACAAACTATGCAATGGTCGCTTGTGCACCACCTATTTCTTGGATTTCCCTTGCCACATTTCCAACATAGGCTCTTTCACAACCCAACTTATAACCACTGCCAGTTGCCCTGCATTACTGGGCCCAAAAGGTTATTTCATGCAGTAAATGCAAAAGCAGCTGTCAGGACCAATTACCATCATACCTGTCACAGAAATTGTGCTCCAAAAGTTCCAGAGCATGCCTGAGATATACATCACAGTTCAGAAATCCCACTTCTATTCCATTATGCAGCTTGCTGCCATTACCTCATGTCATGGTCAACTTTGAAGACTACAAACATGTTCCCACTACACCAGACATCATTGCACCCAACTTTGCCAGTAAGTATCAGTTGAGGGGGCTGCATGGAAAGGCAGGGTGCCTAATGCATCCGCACAGGCAATAGGTGGGGAGACAACAAAGGGCATTTTTAAGTTACAGGAGGCTAACACCTGTAACACTGCAGCACACTATTCCTCCCCCCCCCCCGGTAAACATGGCATGCTGGGATGGAAGACCGCATCTGCCTTGCCTGTTGGACGCACGTTGCTGCACACACTGCAGCATTGGACGCCACTGTTGGCAGACAACAAATGAGGCTGTTAATTTATGTCGGCAGGGTTTCGGCACAGCCATCAGGACACAAGGGAAGCACGGGAACACAACAGCCGAGAAACATTGGCCAGCAGCCCCACCATATAAGAAATGAGGGAGAAAGTGCTGTACGCTGTGACCCGTCTGGACAGCAAATGTTTCTGGCCACAGTAAACTGCCAGGGCAGGTAGCTAGCATCAAACTTGACAGCTGGCTGGCCATCCACCTTCCTCACAAAGAGGCAAGCACATCGCAACAGTCTACTGTGTCTAACAAGCTTTGTTTGGATTCCTTTGAATCTTTCCTTAGATGTGCTCACCACATTACTATGCATGGTCTGATGGAGGCATGCAGGCTCATTACACAACAAAGGCCACATGTACTGATGCATCCCCTGCATTTGTCCACCAGGAATCATGCCTCCAAACTCCCAGTGCCACAAGATGTTGGCTGCAAAAGTATGCCACCATAACACAGCAGAAACAGGAAGGTACCACACATTGATAGACCTATGGACATAGACTGCATTGCAGTTCATTGCAGGGGAAATGCATTCACCACATTGATTCAGAAACAGACTTTGATAGACACAGACAGCAATCACATCATGCTGCATGTATTCCACTCCTGTCATGGCAACCCCCTCCATGTACAACACCAGAGGGCAAAATGAAAAGACATGGCATGCATATTTGCCTTGCTTGCAACCGTCCATGTCTACTGCTATACAACTTACTGCTATGTCTTCATGTTGCAGATCAACTTGAAGAATACAGACAAGCTCTGAGTCTGCAAAACAGTTTCCTGCAAACTTTGTACAGATAAGTACGCATGCCATGGAACAGAATCATGCAATACACACATCCTTCACATTCTTGCTGGTTCTTACCAGATACATGCTCTCCTCATTGTAAGACCACATCCCTGCCACTAAATGCCACTATGGAAATATATAACATGTAATATATAGTGCTTTCAAACATTTACTGCTGTCACAGGACCACTGAACAGATGCTCATATATCTCAATGAACCAATAGTGTGAAAACATACTGTTTGCCTCCAACCCTGCTTGCAGTCCATGTATATTCTATTCCTTTTGTCCTAGCCCTACAGTTTCTGACAACATTTTCATGCCACTCTGTTGCGTTTACTGCTTGCATTTTCAATGCATGACCAGCTTGCTTTACACTTCATTTTACTATTCTGTATTGTGACATTGCAGATTTTCCCATACTAATATTTGTTATGTTGCCAGCAGAACATAATAATGCTGCACAAACACATGGAAGCAACATCAGTGCATGAACCTGCCACTCAAAGATCCTGCTTTTACTATTATGTGTACTTTATAGCCCACAGAACTGGCAGGCATATTAATATGCTGGAAATAGAACTACAGCTGTATGTATATATTTTGTTTTGCAACAAGCCTGCTAAGCCTGTCAGCCATACCAGTGATTGCCTGTATATGCAGACTTATGACCACTACATTATATCATCATACTACAATGACAGTGCATGGTTCATCCGATGATTTTCAAAGCAAAGCCATACCTACCATTTGATAAGACAGTCAAAGGCATGCCTCTGATATTTCACCTGTTGTGCCCTGCATTCCTCCCCTCTGCAGCTTATTATGTTCCTTTGTTTTTTTGGTTTACCCTGAGAAGAACATACAAGTATTGTCACACCTGTTGTCTTCTGCTGCAAACACATTGCCAGGTAATTATCTATGTTTTTATCCTTCCTTCCCTATTGCCATATTACACAACTCCCTTCTTCAGAGGCGAAGGGAAGTGGATGGCAAAACAAAGAAGGAAAGAAATGCTTGATTGTCTCTTGAATTGTTTTGTGTGTTTCTGGATGTTGCGTTCATGTTCAATGACAATGCAACTCTGCTTAAATAATACCTTTCATTACTCTTGTGATGTTGATACACATTGCATGGTACATTTGGCCTCTTTCACAAGAGTACGCCAAGATAATGTCTGTAAAATAAACAAAGATTATACACCCTACCACTACTACACATAATTCTGTATTCTGGGGTCACGGATGGCAGCCTAGGAGGGCCAGCTCATTTAATTAGTCTGTTCTCAGCGGATTAAACCCCGCTTGGAAACAAATTGAACTTTGAATTGTATCTATTAAAGTGCTGGAGTCACAGTCTGCATCAGATACATTGTGAATGAAGCCTGTTAAAAAACCTGGCAACCTCCTTCCTCCTTTCCTGAAAAGAACAGGCGCTCGCGCCCTGTCAGGAGCAGCAAATCAACCTCGGCCTTCAGCATTAAGGAAGAAAGATTCTTAGAGATTTTGTCCTCTGCAGTATCGATAGGAGATTTCGTCTGAGATCCAATTTTTCAGCAGTTGGAAACCCTGAATACAAGAGTAGGAACAATGAAGTAAATAAATCCATGGAAGTAAGAGACGACAAACATGCCTCTCTTATAAACGGATTAAGAAAATAGGACAAGCTTGAAGACTTGAGGGGAGGAGCAGAAGAAATAATTTAGTTATAATCGGATTTTGAAAGAGGAAGTGCATGGCTATACAATTTGTGCGAAACTTTTGACAAGATCGCGGTTCACCCCAAATGGGGTAGTTACATGGTGGAAAGGGTACATATGTCGCTTCCTCCTCCAGGTTGCTCACGAACCGATTGTTGCAAGCTTTTAAATTACTACAAACAGCATATAATGAGTAAAGTCAGCATTGCAAGAATCGGTTAAAGGCAAAGATTAGAATCACCAGGATCTGCCTCACTCGAGTGCGGCCAAGTTGAACCTGCATCCCATTGTCTCAAAACTAATTGCTGGGCTTGTGGCTTCTTGTGGGTTCGGTACCCTGCCTCGCCTCCGGCAAAAATAAAAGAGCAATGGGCACGCATGAATCAGCAGAGATGGCACAAGGAACTCAAAAGATTATTGCCAGAGTTGTTCAAGTAAAGTTATGAGTGTACAGTCGTTATTCAGGTATCTGACAGTTTAGCCGTGTGTTTTGCATAGCCAGTGCGCTCAAGGTGTTTTGATTTCCCAATACTAAATGATTTTACTTAAAACCCTGTCGTTCATGGGTGCCCTGCATTTCATGAAACCGGACGGTACAAATCCGGTGATGATTACTGAAAACTTAAAGATAGCGCCCGCCTCCTAATAGTTATGTTACATCTGGTTGTTGGACTAACCATGCTATGCAGCGATCCTCACTACTATTACGCGGGGAGAGCGATAGAACTTAAGTTAGAAGAGTTCGCCAAACTAGTTGAGTGAGTGTGGTGGCCTGTGCAGCCAGCCCTTGTTGTTGCAGTCTGGTGGGAAAGTATGGTACCATGGGCCAGTATGGGCAAGTGCGACTTTGATCCTCTTGTCTGGGAGATTCCTCAAACTGGTTTCAGCTCTCTGTAGTGATCTCTGGGCATTTTGGTTCGTGGGTGGGTATTGTGGCTGCAATTCTGAGATAGAGGTCCGCCTTTCAGAGTTCCTGTAGAATTGTAGGCTGTCGGAATTCTGTCGGAAAGTAGAGAAAGTAGAGGTGGTTAAGGACCAGGCAATTCTGATTTGGTCATCACCTTTGGTGCCCGCTATGCCCTGTCCCGGTGAAAGTTTGATCACTGGCGTTTTGGAGGTTGAGAAGTAGCGGTGCTACATTTAATTGGTGCCGAGAAGACAATGGACAGTCATTTGAAGACTGCATTCACCTTCCAGGATCTGTTGTTGCTTGGGATCGCTGTGACTGATCGTTTTGTGATGATGCTGATAGTGTGATATCTTGCTGGGAGGGTGGAAAGTTAAGCGGATGGAACCTCCATGCAAATCTTTTGTTTTTGAGTGTACTGACTAGAAAAATTGTATTTTGAGTGATTCTGTTGATACAAGGTTGACTGTAATGTGTGAAACATGATTATACTTGTTGTTTTGTCTTGTTTATTATTGATGTCAAGACTCTCTCCCTGTGAAATTAGTTATATGTGTTTTGCTTGTTCTCCCTGTGGGAATATTGATTTGGAATAAGTTCATTTTTCACTTAATAGAATGTTATCAGCATGCCTTAGATGATATTGCTATAGTAAAGAGAGACAACTGTTCTGTATTTGGGTGACTTTTACCTTGTTTAATGTTTTCCTTATGAAACTAGTGAGTTTGAAATAATAAGTTTATTGTTTAATAAGGTGGAATTGGGCTGGGGATGGCTGTATGCACCTGGGCTGATGGTTCATCACAGGGCGTGGGGTGAGGTGATAATGCAGTTGTTGGGACTGGGGTGTTAGAGGAAATCGGGGGTTGGGTGTATATATGGGATTTTTGGGGCATGGCATCCCTGCGCTATATGATGGGAGGACATGGATAGTGATCCTAACTGAAAGGTGCACATTGGGAGGAAACATAAAGGATGTTACCATCAATATGTGGAGGTTGATGAAGGGAATCAATCTTTGAGTTGGAATATCAAGGAGCTGGAGGATGCAAAGGCAAGTGGTTTTGAAACATTTAGCTACCCTCAACTGGATGTAGTATGTCCAAGAAACACATCTACATAGAGAAGATGCCGGTTATTCGTTAGACACTGTGGTCAAGCATTTGGGGCAGTATTTCTTCGAATAAAGGTGGGTAGCTATTCTGCCATAAAAGATCCCCTTTTTGGTTGAAAAATCTTGGACATACAAGACGGTATATCTTCTTAGTTGGCGCTTGCTTGAACAAGTGGTTATGGGTCGTTTATGGCCCTAACATAACTCCCCGCAGTTCTTTATACAACTATTAGATACCTTCAATAATTATCTATCCTATGCATCTTTGCCTTTACTAAACTTAATTTCACCTCATCAGTGGGGGTATTAAAAGCTTAAGTTCTAGAGACTTAATCTGCTTTAACAACTCACCCATTGTAATTTCCTTTCTTTCTTTTTCCGCTGCCTGGCTGATCAATACACCTCTCATATATGCTTTAAATGTTCCCCAAAGAATATCGGGCGAACCTGATCCTTCAAATTGAAATGAAAAAACTCTGTAATTTGAGCTGACAAATATTTGGTTATTTTGGGACTCCTCAATAACTGATTATTTATCTTCCATCTGTTACTTTTACGGATTAAGGAGGGCAGAAAAACTGTGAGGTCTACAGCAGAATGGTCTGAGAGGGGAGCAGCTACTATTGCTGAGCTAAGAATTCGGGGGAGCAAGTGCAGGACACTAGGATATAGTCCAACGGGATCGTGACCCATCGTCGGAGAAACAAATGTATAGTCCCTCTCTTGAGGATGAAGAACCCTCCAAACATCTACTAGCCCAATTGGTCAACCAATTCCCCAAAGGCTCGGGAGGCAGGGGTAGGAAATGCCTGAGTCCTAGAAAGTCTATCTAGTGATGGGTCTAGACTGCAGTGAAATCACCAGCTAATATCATGGGAAAATGGCTGAAAGGTTGTAAAACCTTAAGTAATTCGACCAGAAAGTCATGAGAATCCGAGTTAGGGCCATAAATTGTACCAATCAACATAACCTTGTTCTGCACTTTACCTTGTACCAAAATGTACCTTCCTTCATTATCCTGGATAATCTTTAGGGGATGAAGTGCAATGATCTATGGAATAATAACATGACCCTCTGCTCTGCGTGGTGCCCTGTGACGCAAAACCCTCTATCTGAAGTCTCCGCATAGCATTGCTTTCTTCTTGTAGCAAGTGAGTTTCTTGCAAAAATACAATTTTAGCCCTCAGTGCATCAATATACTTCAATATTTTAAATTGCTTTGTTTTGTCCCTCACCCCTTTAATGTTCAATGTAAGAAATTTTATAGCAACATCCGTCCCATTTCGATACAATCCTGTAATAATTTGTCGTTGTATAACTAACCATTCAAAACTTCTACCTTTGCAGGCCTTGCATATCCCCCCCAACACACAGACTCCATAATCCCTCAAGGCACTACCTCCCAGCGATACTCATTTCCCAAACCATTCCTCGGATATCCCAAAATTATCACTTCCCTACAGTCCCATTTACCCCTGCTGATAGTATCCGTAACAAACCAAAGATATAGAGGAATAAGTAGTGCGAGCCCCATAACACCCCCATATCCCACACCTCGATTGTCCCCCTTACCCCCTCTCATCACGCTTTGGTCCATGACGACCCGAACTCCGTCAGTTAATCCCTCTCCCCACTCCCCGGCATGTCCTTACAACTAAACCCGTTTGGTTCACGTCTTTATTCATATTGATATTCATAATGAACCCTCTTTCTCAGGTACCTAGCCTTTATGTGATCCCCAAGACTATTAATTCTTTAAGTCCCATTCCATTTCCTCCGAATCCCATCAGATACCCCAAAATCAGCAGAAACCAACATTCCTTAAAATCATTTAACAGACATTCAATCAAATATGCAGTAGCTTCACACTTTTGGAAAAAAAAAAAAAATTTTTCTAGGCAGAGCTTCATCTGAAGTAATCCACGGTACAAAAAAGATCTAGGTAGTCTCAATGTAATTATAGTGATATGCACATCCGAACATCCGGCAAGCATGGTTAAATCCCATTCAAAAGCAAAAAGCATAGCCGAAACTTGGCTTCGTTCCCAGAGTCTATCCATGCTGCTACTTGGAAAGTAAACAAAATACAGTGCACAAGAGTCAGCCAAAAACAGAAAATGACAGGGTGAACTACCGATCAGTTAAAACCAATGTGAGAGAAAAAAAAAAAAACAACGGCAACCAGTCTTCCGTCAGTATAGCCGTATGGTTACATGCTGTTCTGGTAATCACCCTCGAGAGGAACCCTCTCAATCGAAGGGAGAGCTGGATATTACCCCACGAAATTTGTTGAGCACAGGTTGCTCTTCCTAAACGTGAGGCCCTGAGCTCCGGGACAAAAGAAAGTTTTAGCCAAGACATCACCCTTCTAGGTTTTCAATGCGGTGGTGTGAACAAAACAAAAACAGAGCATTTCTCTCGATCGATCGGGAATCGCTACCCCATAGACCACATCAGGAAGAAGAAGAAAATAAAGGCAGACCATTTTCTTCGTGTAAAGTCCCTGTAGTCATTTGAAGAGATCTGGGAGGGTTGTCAGGCCCTTACTAGCTGAAGCAGCGTCTTGCAATACAGCCATTGCCCATGAAGTAAAACATGCAGCTTTGCTGGATACAAAACTTTAAATCTTATGCGGCAGGAATCAGTTTAGAAATCAGCGGGTGGATATTCCTTTCGTTTCTGCTACTGTAGTCGGTAGATCCTGCAGCGATTCTAATGGGGTCCCCTTCAGCTCAATTCTTTTTCTCTCTCTTTCCAACAATATATATTGGCGCTCCTGAAAATTTAACAGGCGGACAATGAAAACCCGTGGGGGCACCCAATGGTGGTACTGCTCGTGAAGGGCTCTATGTGCCCGCTCGATTATAAATTTCTCTCCGAAGGCGTCGGGCCTACCAGATCCTTAAAGCCCTGGGCGAAAAGGTCGGATCGGCTCCTTCCTCCCTTTCAGGAAGACCCGATGATCACTAAATTATTTCTCCGACTCCGACCCTCTAAATCTTCTAATTTGCTTCCATCCCGGAGATCTTCTGGCGAAGGTTAACAAGCTCCGGTTCTTGCTTGAGACCTTTTTCCAAAGAAGAGACCTTAACTTCAGTGTCTCGGTGCGTTTGGATAGATCCTCCAGTGCCGGCGTGACCGCTTTCAGTTCTGCGGCAATCGAGCCCAGTTCGGCTCTGAAGGCTTGAACTCTGCTAGGAACTGGGCGGGTAAGGGGTTCATTCTAGCCAGTAAAGCCACACTCCTCGGGTTCTTCATTTGGTGTAGAAATTCGGCTTCTCGCGGCTGGGCCTTGTCAAGACACGGGCGTAGTCGCTGATGTATTTTTTCTCATTGCTTCGCCCACATACCGGAAGTGTCAGGAATAGCCGACGAATAAGTGATGCTGTTATGAAGCCCAAAATAAAGCTGTAAATGCCCCAGAAGTTTAAAATAATTAACTTTAAAACCGGGAAGCAGGAGGTGAAGGATCTGACTACTACTGCGGAGCTGGCATCACGTGACTCCCAAATTTTTAACATGGGGTTATTGGGACCATCTTCATGAATTCTGTCACTGTTATGGTGTTATTTGGTCCAGGTGATTTCGTGGTCACTGCGCGAAATCACCTTTCAGACCGATAATGAAATGACAGTGTGACTGTTCATGAGGTGGGCTCTCAAATAGCCTATGTTGCAAATTTGGTGAAAAAATCCAAACAATTACTGTTTTATGAGAGCTTATCTTGGCGTAGTTTACACGCATCGCTTGTAACTTCAAGTGAATTTTGTAATATTTTCATCCAGATTTTCAATATTGCCATTTTTCCACACTTCCTCATGAATAGTATAGCTGTCATTTTACATATCCTGGCTGAAATGTGTTTTGCACTTCTGAGCAGAATAACACGAGTCGTTGTGGGAAATCAATTTTAGGGACAGATTAACAAAATGACAGTGGCACTGTTCATGAGCAGAGGTCCTAAAATGTCTATGTTGAAAATTTGGTGATGAAAAGTCCATAAAATGACTGTGTTTCAAGCATGTGTTAGCAGTTTCACGCACCTTTGTAAGTTCACAATTTGCAATATTTTCATGCCAGATTTTCAATACTGGCATTTTTTCACACCTCCTTATGAACAGTAGAGCTGTAATTTTCACATCCTGCCCAAAATGTGTTTTTACACTTGTATGCATAATGGCATGTGTCTGGGAGATCAACTTTTGGGAGAGATTAACAAAATCACAGTGCCACTGTTCATGAGGGAGGTCCTAAATGCCTATGTTGAAAATGTGGTTTAAAACAAAATAATAATTGGGTTACAGACATGCATTATGCAGTTTCTATGCATGCTCATGACTTCACCAATTTTTCATATTTTCTCTCAGATTTTCAACGTTGCCATTTTTTACACCTCTTCATGAACAATAGTTGTCATTTTCACATCCTGACAAAAATGTGTTTACGCACCTGTGATGCCAAATGGCATAGTAGCCACTGTGCAAAATCACTTTTTGCTAACAAACTGATACTGTTGCTCTTCATGAGGTGGGTCACAAAAGCCCATGTTGATAATTAGAGGAAAATAACAACACGTTAGAGTTTCTAGCTGTTACACCCCACCCTGTAGAGACTGACAGGTGTCAGGTGTGTGACTTGGGATCATCAGCTGTAATGCTACTGCCATTTCACCCCACCCCCACCCTGCAGCCAGTGACAAGCATTGAGGTGTGCCTTGAGTGTTCGCCACAAAGTACACCCCATTCTCCCATACTGCACCCAACCTCAGCATATTTCCTTATGGAATGGGGTAAGTATAACGCTTAAGGACCCCAAAGCATACCACAACACTTGTCAGTCTCTGCAGGGTGGGGATGGAGTTGGCGGCCAGTTCATTACTTCACTGCCATTCCTATTATGCATCTCTAACTCCTGCTCTACCAATACAAATGCCAGCAAGACAACATTCAGCATTGACAAATGTTTGTTTAGTGTAATGCTTTGTTTGTATAACACTGTACCTGGATGATGTGTATTGAGTTTATGTACAACTTCAATAAAGTTAAAAGCTCCATGTATTCCCTTCGGGTTCTTCAGGTATGCCAGCTATTCTTAAATTATTCCACCTGCTGCAGTTTCCAGATCATTCACTTTGCCAAACAAATACTAACATACCAATTGCCAGCAGATTAGGCCTTATGGTCTCTCAGTCTGCTCGAACCTCAGATCCCTAGTTGGGTGCCGAGGCCCTCCCACCCCTTGTGTTCCAGAAACCACATCACCCATCCTCACCCCAGGCCAGGCCATCATCTGATACATTCACTTTCTGTATCTGTCCCACCCTCTCTTGAAGCCCTCCACTGCGAATCTCTGAACCAGCTCACCAGGCAGCGCATTCCAAGGGTCCACCACCCTCTCAGAGAAAAACCTCCTCCTCTCTTTTCCCCCCTTACCCTTCCACCTTCCAACTTCAAACCATGCCCTCTGGTGATACCTACCTCCTGCTTTAGTCTAAAGATCCCTCCATGCTTACATATTTATTCCTTGAGGTACTTGAAGACCTCAATCATGTCCCCCTGTCTCTCCTCTCCTCCAATGAAAACAGGCAGAGCTCCTCAAGTCTGTCATCATACATCAAATTCCCTAGTCCTCGTATCATCTTAGTTGCCCTCCTCTGTACCATCTCCAGGAGCTGTATGTCCCTCTTCAAGTGTGGTCTCCAGTACTGTACACAGTGTTCAAGGTGTGGTCTAACCAGTCCATTGTACAGCGGCAGAATCACTTGCCTGCTCCTAGAGGTGATCCCCTTACGATGCATCCCAACATCCTGTTTGTCTTGCTAGCCACTCTCCTGCACTGCTCAGAGTTATCCATACATGCATCCACCATGACCCCTAGGTCTTTTTCCCCTGCTGAGGCCTCCAGCCTCCCTCCCAGGGTGTACCTGTGTTTAGGGTTTCCCCACCCAAGATGTAACACCTTGCACTTGGTGATAATTAAATTGAAAATACAGTAATTAGTCTGCTTAGTTTGTGCCTAGCCTAAAGATGGCATACTCAGACCAGGAAACTCAGTTCTCAGCTGCCTCTCTCCTAGTATGACTGTCTTTTAAAACTATTTGTAGGCTTGCAAAGGAGGCTTTAAGGTCTTCAGTCCTTTGATATTTTGATGGACATTAGTGTGCTTTTGAATTGGTTGGTTTCAGTGGCATTTATAGATCCAGGGTTGGATTTTCAGACTGCTTTGGGACTAAGTCTGCAGCCACTCGTGCAAAAAAAATCTCTGCACCAGCATCAAGTCTTAATTGCCACATGGATGGCAGGCACAGCTGCAGAGGATGTTACGTCTCGTCCAATCAAGCATAACATTTTGATGCAGCTGGGCCAAAAAACAGCTGCAAGTGAGCATTAAACCACGACGGAGGTGTGCTCTAATGCTGGATTGATGCGTAAGGGGTGCGTGCCGAGGCCCAGGGCGAGGCTACCACCATCCCCATGCATCAATCACATTAGAGCACACCGACGGAGTGGCTTAATGCGCCAGTACCATGGGCCGCCCCGACAAGACAGTCACCAGGAGCCCATTTTGCCTCTGTACCACTACATAACAGGGGGAGTCGAGGAGATCTGCACTGTAACGGTGCACTTAGAAATCCTTTGAGAGAACGGCATTACGATGCTGATGCGCTGTACACACTATGTACCTGTACTAATAGGGAGTAGAGCGGCTCGCCTGAGCCTTGTGCAGCACTTGTCCCGATGTGCCTGCCTGTTTCTCTGGTAGCACTGGTTGGATGTCTCCGGTAAGTGCCTCCACCTCCGTCGCACGCGCGCTCATTAAATTTGCATGTGGCTAGGCCTCACTCTCCTGTTCCTCTCTCAGGCTCCTCCGATGATGCACCGCTTGCCTGCATGGAGTCTCACTCTGGGGCTCTGTAGCCTATCCGTCCTGTACGTGCCTGCTTCTCCCCCTTCCATCTCCTCCACATCGTCGCTCTTCAGCTGCCACGCCTCATTCACCCACCTCCATCGCCGCCCCTCCTGCCAAACAAAGCAGACCACCCTGTGTGGTGCTGCCTCTCACCCTTCCCAGCTACACAGCCTGCACAGTGTGCCACGAGTTCTCGCCCCCGTGTGCCTTTCCTGCCTCGGACTGCTGGTGGGGCTCCCGGACCACCGCTCTTCCTCTCCCTTCCCACAGGACCCAGTGCTGCTAGGGCTGGGGTCTGGCTGGTCGCGGTACTGGCCAAGTGGGCACGCATATATGCTGGGCAAGCACCGCCCAGCTGCCCTGACCGCCTCTAGCCCTATTGGCTTGCTCCCCTCAGAGGTGCACAATTCATGCCATGTTACAAGCTGCAGTAACTCATGGATCAGGCTGCAAACAGCTCTGTGATTGAAAATTCAGTGCACGTGGAAAAACCTTGCAGACCTGCAGCGTTTTCCTGCATGGGTGCCCAAAACAGCTAGTTTGTACATCTGGCCCCTGTGTTTGTATTTGTTGTAGCCATGACAGTTGATATTTGAATGGTCATGAGTTCTAATCAAAAATAATACTTTAAGATGCTCTAACCTTCCCATTATAGGTCTTTTTTGGAGCTTGTGATCTGTAGACTGTAGATCTGCTTGAAATATGTATGTTCAGTAGAAGTTTGGGAGCGGATAGTGTTGAACTGAGCATAACTCACAGATGCTGTATTTTTAGGTGCCATCATCAGTGTGACTTCTAATTAACAAGCATTGTCAATGCCAAATGTTTGCTTGCTGGTATTTGCCTTGGAAATGCAGGAGTTAGACAGATGCAGAGTGGGAATGGCAGTGAAGTATTGAGCTTCACGCCAACCCCACCTCCACCCTGCAGAGATGGACAGGCATTGGGGTATGCGTTTGTGTTATGCGCCCATAACGTTCATGCCACTTCACCTCACCCTGTCGTGCAGACACTGACAAGTGTTGAGGTGTGTCTGGGGTATTCAGCTTTACAGTCACTCCACTCCATAAGGACATACGCTGAAATGGGTACAATATAGAATGGGGTGAACTGTGGGGCTGAAGAGTTGAAGGCACTGCTCGATGCCTGTCAGTGGCTGGGGGGTTGAAATAGCGAGCATTACAGTCGGCAATCCAAAGGCACACCCTGATGTCTGTCAGTCTGTAAAGGGTTGGACGTTATGGTTAGAAACCATAACACCCAGGGCATTTGTTGATATTTGCAGTACAAATGTTCAACATGGCCATTTTGTAACCCCACCTCATGAAAGCATTTGGGACCTCTTCTCGTGAACAGTGGCACTGTGATTCTGCCAATGTGTCCCAAAATCTGAGTTTCCATAATGACTGTGACATTGTGCGCCAGATGCATGAAAGCACAGATTGAGCAGGATGTGAAGAATGACAGCTGTACCATTCATAGACAGGTGTGAAGAGATGGCAATGTTGAAAATCTGTAGTGAAATATAAAAATTCTCAAACTTCCGGAGTGCGTGGCAACAGCGCAGTGCATGCCACGTAACACAGTCATTTAGTGGAATTATTTCACCAAATTTTCAACATAGGCATTTTGTGACCTCTGCTCAAGAATGCTGTCACTATGATTTTTAATCTGTCCTGAACATTGATTTTCCACAGCAACCATGGTATTCGCCCAGATGTGAAACGCATATTTCAGGCAGGATGTGAAAAATGACAGCTGTACTGTTCATAAGGAGGTCTGGAAAAGAGCAATGCTGAAAATCTGGAGTGAAAATACTAAAAATTTGCAAAGTTATGAGGTACATGGAAACTGCACAATGTACGCTTGCAAGACAGTCATTTTATGGACATTTGTCACCAAATTTTCAACATAGGCATTTTAGGACCTCTGCTCATGAACAGGGTCACTGTGATTTTACTTATGAACATATGAACATCGCATCTGCCAGCAGAACACACCAACCAGTCTATGTAAGTCTGCCTAAGTGTGAAGCTAGCACCCTAGATTGCAGCTGCCCCATCATCCTCCCCTCAGTTCCTCCCCGCTTGTCTCAGCCCCTGCCCCCTACTCTTCCTCTTGCTTTATCCCACTCCTCCTTAAAGCTATTGACTGTTCTACATGTTACCACCCTCTGGCAGTGCATTCCAACTAGACACCACCCTCTCAGAGAAGTAGTGCCTCCTCATTTCCTCTTTAAACGTCCCCTTTCAACCTTAGTCCATGCCCCCTCATCTCTCTTTCACTCATCAGTTTAAACATCCCTCTGTGCTAGGCTTATTTACTCTCAAGTAGTTAAATGCTTCAATCACATCCCCTATCCCTCCTCTCCTCCAGTGTGTACATGTTCAGCTCCTTCAGCCTAACTTCATATTCCTTTCCTTCCATCCCCTTTAACATTTTTGTTGCCCTCCTTTGCACCCCTCCAGTAACTTTATATCTCTCCTCAGGTATCGCCTCCAGTATTGCACACAGTACTCTAGGTGTGCTGTGACCAATGATCTATAGAGAGGTAGGATCACATCCCTGTGTCAGGATGAGAACCCTTTGCAATGCATCCCAGCATCCTGTTTGCCTTCACTGCTGCTTTCCTGCACTGGGCCAAGTTGTTCATGCTCCCAGTTACCAACACCCCTAGGTCCTTCTCCTCCTCTGTGATTCCCAACCAATAGTCTCTCTTCTGGTTCTTAGCCCTGAAGTGCATCACCTTACACTTCTTGTCACTGAATCCTAGCTGCCACTCCACTGACCATGTCTGTAGTTTGGCTAGGTCCCTTGCAGTTTTACCACCTGTCCTTTTTGTCCACCACCACCCCAATTTGATATAATGTGCGAACAGACTAATCCTGCTCCCCACCCGTGTGCTGTATCAGAGATAAGAGCCCAGATAGCACTGGGCCCAGCACTGACCCCTGTGGCACCCTGCTTGTCTCTGCTCTTGGTGCGAAAGCTACCCCCACCACCACCACCCCCACCTCTGCACTCTCCCTGTAACCAGTTCTCTATCCATTTAGTCAGACCACCTTCCACCCATACTCCTCCTTCTCCTCACTCTTCTCCTCCTTGGCCTGTGTCCCTCCTCCCGTAGTCTGCACCTTTCTCCTCCTTATTCTTACCAGGTTGTGGTGCCTTCTGCATTACACTCTGACCACTCTGCCCACCCCTCCCAGGGTTACTGTGCCTCTGTCTTTACCTATATCTAGGAGGTGAACTCATTAGGCTCCCCTGTCGGGACCTTTCTACCAACCTCAGTCTTTTGGCCACCCCCACTGGTTTAAATCCACCTTAGTAGGGATATACCTCTCAATCCTGCCTTTAATACTCCCTCCCTTCCTGCTCAAGTGTACCCTGCCCCCCCGTGACAAGTCACTATTTCCCAAGACCATACCCCAGTTAGCCATTAATCCATAATTTTGTTGTGTCACCAATCCCTAAGCCACTCTTTGAGCTTCTCAAGCCTACCCTTCCTCCCCATGCTTGCACATGGCAGCACCTCCAAGAATGCTGACTCTCACCCCTCACACTGCCTGCCCAACTACTCAAACCTCCCTCACTACTTCCACAGTCTCCCCACCAAGTCGTTTGTACTCACATGCAACACTAAATGAGGTTTCTTCCTCCCCTCACAGCACCACGGAGCAGTGCCTGCCCTGCCTACTCCTGCAGTGAACCTGGGAATAGCTTCAACCCAAATATGGCTGTGCCTTCCCCTTCCTCCCATCTTAACCCTTTTCAGAACAGAATTCCCCAGACAGTACCCCGTCCCTTACCCCTTTCCCTTCTAATGCCCCTTCCACCCACCCCAGTATCTCTTCCCTGCCCCTTACCTCGCCAGTTGCTCTCTGTGACTCTGTATCTGTACCCCCTACTTCTGCCCCACCCCTTTCTCTCTCTGCCTTATTCCTCCCATCCCCTTGAACCTCTTACCAGCCTGACTACTCCACTGGGCTTCCAATGTCGACCTCCCTCCTCCCCTGCTGATTTCAAACCCCTCCCATCTCCCCGCTTGTTGTCGATGAGCTCCCATTCCCTTCACCCTGATAGTGATGCCCCTCCCATTCTTCCCCTTCCCATAGCCTTCTCTCCTCTAGTCACCACCCCTCCTTCCTTACCCTCTCTTTCTACCCTTTCATCCTCAGTATCACTTCCCTACCTGTTGCCATCCCTCCTCTGCCCCACTTGTCCTCCCCTTCAATATGTTCCTGTTCCCCTCTCTCTCCCATAGCAGAGGTTCGAATCTATTCCTAGTTGATACCTTTCCTACATCTCTTCCCCCTATCAGTTCCCCCTCCTGCTTGTTCCTCCTCCTCTCCATGCCACTCGGTCCCACCCCGGGTCCCTCCCTACCCGCAGATATCTGCTGTCTCCCTGGTACTCCTCGTGGTGTCTTCCTCCCCATCAGGAGGCCCCTTGCCTCAGGCACCCCTCCCTTCTCCTCTCTTTTCTGTTAGTGCCACTGATACTGGGGTTGGTTTCACTCCCTAGTCCTTCCTCCGTGCCTTTGCCATCCCTACCCCCAGCCAGGATGCCTACCATACTCATCTGCCCTGCCACTTAGACTCCTCCCTAACCTCCACAGTTCCTCCCTCAAACTAGCCAGTCATCTACAGACCATACACCTCCCAACTCTCAAGCCCAGTCCAGAATCATAGGACTACACGTGTACACCCTACCACCCTTCTGAAGATACCACTTTATTGACATGTGGCACCTGCCCCATTTTACATAGATACATAGATACATAGACAGTGTCGGCAGATAAGTGCCTATGGCCCACCCAGTCTGCCCATTTGAGCTTGTAAGTTCAGTATATGTTTTCCTAGAAGTCTGTTGCCCTTACCCCTGACCTCCAGAATTCTTTATGTTCATCCCATGCATTCTTAAATCCTGTGATTGTTTCAACCCCCACCACTTCCTCTGGCAGGGTCTTCCACTTGTCCACACCCGCTCTGTGAAGAAATTCTTCCTCATGTTTCCTCTGAATCATCCTCCCTCCAACTTCATCCCATGCCTCTAGTCCTGGTACATCTTTTCAGCAAAAATAGTGTGTTCCTGCACCCTGTTCCTCCCTGTTAGAGATACTTGTGTCTCTATCATATCTCTCTCCCTCCCTCTCCTCCAGGAGTACATGTTCAGTTCCTTCAACCTGTCTTCACAGGACTTGTGATGCAATCCATGTACCATCTTTGTTGCCCTCTCTGAACCTCTCTACCCTGTATATTTCCTTACGAGGTATGGTCTCCAGAACTGTACACTGTACTCCAGGTGGGGCCTCACTAGAGTCTTGTATAGCGGAATTATGACCCCTTTTCCTGCTGGTGATGCCCTGCCTATACATCCCAGCATCCTATTTGCTTTACCTGCTGCCTTGTCACACTGTTTCCTACCTGGAGGTCATCAGAGATGATAACCCCAAGATCCCTTTCCTGTTTGGCATGCTATATCCTCACCCCCAACTGATATATTGTGCCAGGGTTTTTGTACCCCATATGCATTATCTTGCACTTCTTTGCATTGAATTTCAACTGCCAAACCCCTGACCATTCTTCAAGTTTCTGCAGGTCCCTTCTCATTCTGTCTACACCCTCTGTGTGTCTACTCTGTTACAGAGCTTATGTAGCCCACATCTTATGTTACGGGCTCTTACTCCCAGGTTCTGTAGCCCTACTACAACTGTTAGGCCTCTATTTACTCAACTTCCTGTCCCTCCACTAGACCAGCTACTGCCCTTGCCGATCAGGTTAATTCAGTCTCAAATCTCATCCATTAGATACTGTATTACTGTAGCAATCCCAAAAGCCTCCTTGTCCATTTTTCACCCCTCAGCTACCCTACTTTTTGTTCCTCAGCTCTCATATAGTTTCACTTTAGCCCAGTTAGAAATCCTATTGCACTCCAAGTATTACTCAGCTCAGTTAGAGAAATAAACAGAACAAATAAATATGTATTATTACAGCAATCATAACAGTATAGTTCAGTTCTAGCCCAGATAAAAGAAATAAACAGAACAACTAAATCTGTATTATTGCAGCAATCCTAAAAGGATCCAATCATTGATTTGTCTCCTCTCAGAGACCCTGCTGTAATATAGGACCAGAAAGGACCATGGGCAGGAGGTGGGCAACTCTAAAGTCCCGGCAGAGCTCCACTGCTCGCTCCCCCCCTCTTTCACTCACTCATTCTGTTTCTCCCGGCGCTGCAGGCTGCCCCTTTGTACTGGGCTCCTGCCTGCGTTGGTGCCTTTTCTGCCCACAAAGAAATCTGCAGCTGTCCCGACTTAGCTCCGTTGAACACGCTCACTCCCTCTCTCACTCCTCATTCTGTTGCTCCGTGGCTGCAGGCTGCCCTTTATAGGGCTCCTGCTCATGTTAGCCTTTTCTGCCCACAAAGAAATCTGTAGCAGTCCTGATAGAGCTCAGTTGAGCTTCGCTCACTCCCCTCTCACCTTGCTCGATCTTACTCTGTCCCAAACACTGATTTCCAAAAGCGACCATGCTATTCTGCCAGAAGTGCAAAAGCACATTTCGTCAGGATGTGAAACATGACAGCTGTACTGTTCATAGAGGTGTGAAAAATGCCAGTGTTGAAAATCTGGTGTGACAATATTACAAATTTCTTGAGGTTACAAGGGTGTTCGAAATTGTGCAATGCACACTTGTAACTGCAGTCATTTTATGGATTTCAGTCACCAGATTTTCAACATAGGCATTTTAGAACCTCTGCTCATGAACAGTGTCACTGTCATTTTCTCAATCTATCCTGAAAACTGATTTCCCACAGCGACCGCGCTATCCTCGCGTCTGAAGTGCAAAACACATTTTGGCCAGTATGTGTAAAATGACAACTGTACTGTTCATAAGTAGGTGTGGGAAAATGGCAATGTTGAAAATCTGAAGTGAAAAATATTACAAATTCGTAAAGTTACGGCGTGCATGCAAACTGCGCAATGCATGCTTGTAAAACAGTAATTTTTGGATTTTTCCACCAAATTTGTAACATAGGCTTTTTGAGACCCACCTTATAAGCAGTGGCACTATCATTTCATTAATCGGTCCTGAAAGGTGATTTCATGCATTGACCTCGAAATCACCTTTTGGGACAGAATAATACCATGACAATGATTGAATTCATGAGGATGTATCCAATAACCCCATGCTGAAAGTTTGGTACCAACATTCCCAAAATGCCTGAGATATGCACAAGTTGAAAAACCCTATTTATGGCATTATACAGCTTACCGGCACTTCTTCTGTTTGCGGATGGCTTTGAAGAGTGCAGGCGTTCCTGGCCCACTAAATATTGTCGTGCGGCATCCTGAGGTAAGTATGAAGTGAGGGGTATGGAGAGGCAGGTGTGCAGATGGTGGGTGCAGGTTGGGGAGGGCAGGGGCCACCAACGCAATGAGGGACCATTTTCTGTTTACAAGGTTTAAACAAAACAAAAAAAAACATTGTGGGATGGATTTTGGTTTTATGGGGACATCTGGCATGCGTGGGTGGGCTCCCAGCATGCCACTTGAGTGTTTCAGGTGCTGAGTCGATGGGGGATTTGGGCACCCCAGTCAGCACATATGGCAGGAAGAACCGGGGATTGGGCACCCCTTGGCACACAACAAATCGGGGGAGGGATTATGCCAATGGGAGTGGGATCCCCATCGCAAATTGAGCAGGGGGACTGAACCCGATGGGGACTGGGGCCCCGACAGCAAAGAAAGACTGTTGGTGGGGGCGCATGAAGCCAAAGGTTGGGCACCCTGGGCAAACAACAAATGGGGAGGGGTAACAATATGCCGACAGGGAGTGGTCTGCTCCATCGGCAGATAAACTGGGTTGGGAGCATGCGGACGGCAGGTACTGCCCTGCAATGACAGGTCGCTTCCTCATTGCAGTGCAATGGCTGATGCTGCAGTGACAAGGTGGCCCCTGATTGCAGCGGTGAAAACCTTTCAAGGTGGTGGCACACTGGCTAAACTAGTGTCAGCAGCAGTGTGCCATCGCACTGGGCAAAGTGGGCCCAGCCTCAAAAGGCACCGGTGCCGACTACAGCAATGCTGCACCTCCTCACCAGCAAGCGGCAAACTGTCACAAACATGTTTCTTGGCATATGCGCAAGGAAACATAAAATGAAGTCCTTTAAATTTATCCTACCTGCTCAATATAGATCTTTTTATAGATCTTCTTTTAAGCTAAGAGTCTGTAGACTACAGATCACCTGAAAATGTTGATGTTTATTGGGGTTTTGATAGCAGGTGAAGCTGGAATAAGCATGACTCAAGGAGTTGTTTTTGGGGCCTATTAGGGTACAGGTGGGAGAAATTATTAAAAATAAAATGACATGGTGGAAGGGTGGGTGTCAATAATTTTTAAGTTGGGTTGATTTTTCTTTTAAAAATAATTTTACTAAACAAAGCGCTGGTGAAGTTGATGCATGGTGGGGAACTTCACAAAGCTTCACCAAGTCGAACTTCCTCCAAACCCATTTTGTATATCAGTTTCTCAAACGAGACTACGGTGACTTCACGGACTGAATAGCAGCTTAGAGAAAGAGCTCTCCCTCACCAGAGATCATATGACTAAAAAAACACAATGGAAACCTTATAAAACTGGCAAAATGGCCTCAAAGGAAGAGCGATACCAGGCACACCAGATTGTACACGAATGCCAAAAAACAGAGAATGGCTCCAAATACTGAGCCTTGAGCTCTGATCGCAGCGACAGGAACTCTCCCACCAATGGCACAGAAAGAGACTACAGTACTTATTGAGAGGAGGAATCCTTAATGAGGAGCTGATTAAAACACTGCTAGCAGAGATTAAAGCCTCCTGATGTGAGAGCTGGACTGAATTCAAAAAGATGCAAGATAGATTCACGCAGGTAGAGCGACATGTGGGGAACTGGAGGACAGAATCGAGAGGCCAAAAAATGTGGCCGTTGCAGGGGAGTGCAGTGGACTCCAACTTCAAGAAGCCAAATCCTTGCTACACAAATTTCTGGATCTCGAGGTGAGATCCTGAGATAACCTCCACCTCTCCAGACTACCCGAGGGTCAGAGACCACAGACATAGAGATATTCCTGCAGAAGCTTCTTCCTCAGATTTTCAATTTACCAGATTCCTTAGAGATTACAATTGAAGAAACAACAGAGCGCTATATAAAAAGCCAGCAGACACCAATGCAAGACCAAGGCAGCTCTTCATGAAGTTTGCGAGCTACGGGTCAATGAAATATAGAAACATATAATTTGACAGCAGATAAGGACCGCTTGACCCACATAGTCTGCCCATTTCCTTCCTAATGGATAAGCTGTAGATCCTAGTTAACCAACAGCCTACTTCCTCCTACACCCCACTAGAACTGCCTTATGTCTGTCCCATGCATTCTTGAATTCTCCACTGTTTTGACTCAACACCTCCTCAGGAAGTCTGTTCCATGTATACACTACCCTCTCCATGAAAAAATACTTCCTCATATTACATCTGAGCCGTTCTCTCTATCTTCAAATTATGCCCTTGTTCTTGCACATCCCTTTCTCTGAAAGATGCTACCCTCTTGGACTTCGTTGATTCCCTTGAGGTACTTGAAAGTTTCTGTCATGTCCCCCTCCCCTCTCTCCTCGAGAGTATACATATTAAAATCCTTTAATCTCTCTCTCTCTCTCTCTCTCTCTCTTCATATGTCTTCTGGTGCAGACTCTGCACCTTTTAGTTGCCCTCCTCTGACAGCCTCCTTCTTGTCTATGTCCTTGCGGATAGGGTCTCCAGAACTGCACGCAGTACTCCAGATGGGGTCTCACCAACTGTCTATACAGAGGATGACAACTTCCTGTTTTCTACTGGTGATGCCTCTCCCTATGCATCCCAGTATCCTGCTAGCCCTCCTTACTGCCTTCTCACATTGCTTGCCCACCATTAGGACATCTAATATGAGCACCCCTGGTCCCTTTCCATTTTGTTGTTGTTAGTATCTCACCCCCATTATGTACTCTTCCCTGGGATTTTGTTTCCAGATGCATTACTTTTGTATTTCTTTGCATTGAATCTAAGCTGTCATATATTTGACCATTCCTCCAACCTTGCCAAGTCCTTCTCATCCTTTCCTCACCACCTTCTGTATCGACCCTGTTGCAGATCTTTGTGTCATCTGCAAAGAGACATACTTTTCCTTCCAGGTCTCTGTAATGTCACTTATAAAACATTAAAGAGGACTGGTCCCATACTGAACCCTAGGTCTGCAGTTTCCTCCTCTGCCTTGCTCCCACTTTTGTGAGGGAATCACATCTGCCCTCCCCAGTCCTCAGGTACCACATCATCCTCCCATGATTTGTTAAAAAGGTAGTCAGCGGTGTCATTAGTTCTACCCTTGGTTCTTTTAGAATTCTTGGGTGAATCCCGTCAGGCACCTTATGTTTTAAGAGTTCTTTCAGAACTGTTTCTTCTGTGAATGGACTGGTATCGAGTTCCCTATCCAGAGTGCTTCTATTCTTTGATTTAGGTACCTCCCCTCCTCTTCTTTCGTGAATACTGAGCAGAAATACTGTGTTGCTCAGTATCCTGCTTTTCACTGTTACCCTCTCCCACCCTCCCTTCCCTTTATTAAGCCTCACTATCCCTCGCTTGGTATTTCTTTGCTCCCTAATGTACCTATAAAAGGTTTTATTCCCTTCTTAACTGAGTTGGCTATGTTTTCCTCAGTTTGTGCCTTTGCTATTCTGACTGCCTTCTCCACTTCCTTCTGCTTTAACTGGTACAGTTCTCTGTCCTGTTCCTTCTGTGTTTCCTTATAATTTCTGAATGCTACCTTTTCTCCTTAACCTTCCCGCCACCTCTTTTGAGAACCATAGTGTTTTTTTCCTTCATTTTGTTTTGTTGGTTTGCTTCACACAAAGGCTTGTTGTCTCTGTGATGGCTGTTTTAATTTTTCCCATTGTTCCTCCACCCTCCTTCTTGCCCTTGTCCTAGTGCTTTTCTGAGGCACCTCCTATTTTCCCAAAGTCAGCCCTCCTAAAGTCCAATACTCTTACTTTTGTATGGCTTGACTCATGGCTGTGTTTATCGTGAACCACACTGTTTCGTGGTTGCTTGTTCCCAGATGGCTACCCACTTCTAAATCCAAGATCCTTTCTCCGTCCCCATTTGACAGTACCAGATCAAAGATTGCTCCCTCCTGGTGGGATTCACCACTAGCTGTGTGAGGCATGCCCCTGTAGGGCATCAAGAATAACTGTGCTCTTGGATGTGGCTGCAGCAAAGGTGCTCCAGTTAACATCTGGCATGTTCAGGTCCCATCAACAATATCTCCCATTTTCTGCCATTCTAAGGATACCTTCTGTCATTTCCTTGTTCACTGCCACCCTCTGAGATGGGGACTGTATAAAATCCCTGTGCGGATTATGGTGCCATTTTCTGTTTCCAGGGTGACCCACAGTGCCTCCTCTATTCCTGTTTATCCTTTAGCTCCATTGCTTTGATCCATTCCCTTACATAGAGAGTTACTCCTCCTCCTCCTCTTTACCCTCCCTATCCCTCCTCTAGCTTGTGTACCCTGGTATGTTGGCATCCCAGTCATGATTCTTGTGTACCATGTTTCTGTGACTGCTCACGATATCCAGGTGTCCTCTTCCATCAAGGTCACTAGTTCAGGGAGCTTGTTACACAGACTACTGGCACTGATACTCATCACCCTACATTTTTGATGGCCTTACCGCTTTAGCCCCATCTCTGTCCCTTACTGCCTTGCCTTTTTGCATTTACCCTGTCCTGCTCCTATTGACTTCTCTGCTTTGGTGTTTAACTTGCTAACTACTGTGTTTTGTGGGGAGGCTGGATTTTCCTGCTCCTTTTCAGTGCCTCTACCTTGGCTAGTTTAAATGCTTGCCAATGAAGCATTTAAACCTATCACCTAGGATCCTAGTTCCCTCCCAGACAGATGCAGTCCATCACATCAGTATGAGCCTGCATCCTCCAGGTGGGCCCCAGTCCCCAGTGAAGCCAAAACCCTGAGCTCTGCACCATTCATTGAATCCCATGATGCAGATTACCCTAGCATCACCACACTTGCCATGAACAGACAGCACCTCCGAGAAGGTTACTGTATGTGCCACTTGTTCAAGGCCCTTCCAACTCTACAAACTCCTCTTGCACTGCTCTGATCCCATTGCCAGGCAGGTCATTTGTCCTTAGGTGGACAATGACATCCAGCTCCCTCCCTCGTGCAACTGCTCCTGCGATCCTGAGGATTCGTCCCTGTCCCACTATGCCATGGCACCAAGCAGGCACCTTACCTCCCTCTCCCTTCCTCCCCAGTTCTAACCCCTAATGACTGAGTACCCCTCCAGGAGTTGTTCCTTCCCTGTGGTGTCCCATGCCACTATCCTGTGGGTCTCCTTTGTGGAGTTCCCAGCATCATCCTTGGTCTCCACTGCAGGTGCCTTCATAGAGGGACCACTCCACCAGAACAGTGTATGAATTGTGAAGAGGTACAACTGGAGGGCTGTGCTTCTGTTACACCACCCTTTCCCTCCCTGAGCCCACCTTGTTACAACTGCTCCTCTTTCTTGGCAACCTCTGAGGTAGCAACAGTGGCTGTAGTGGTCCCTGGGTGGGGAGGAGGTTTCACAAATCTTAGCCAGGTCAGCCTGGAGCGGACACCTCCTCCCTCAGACCAGAGAGGTGCTTGCAAATAGGGCAGCATCACAGCCTCCAGAATGTCTCCTGGAAGACTGCCGCCCCCACAGACACTGCACTACACCACTACCATCATGTCTTATTTTGTGGCCCTCTCCTGTTGCTTTGTATGCTCTCTCTTCTCCTCTGTTTATTTTTCCACCTACTTTCCTACTGCCTATGTGCCCTTATAGCTCTTGCCCTTTCTGTTCTGGGACAGGAACTTCCAGTATTCTTTGGTAGTCTCCTCTTCCTTGCTCAGAGTCAGACCTCTAGCAGCTAGGGTGTGAGGGAGAGCTACTCTTTTCCTTCAAAGATGACAAAACCTATGTGGCTCAGTGATCCTTCCTTCTTACTGACAAACAGTAGTCATATCCAGTGCCTATAAAAGTAGAACTGGCTAAGGGTGGAGGGTGGAGGGAAGGGGAGGGAAGGAGGGCAATTAGTAAGAAAAGGTCTAGTCTTTTAGTCTGCTGCTCCTTGCTCTGAAAGCAAGATTATTTTTCTGTCAAAAGCTAGCAGTAGAGAACTGTAATTGGAGACACCTGGTTTTCTACTCCTAAGCCACACCCCAATTAACTTTCTCCTCACTGATACAGTCCCCTTTCCCCAACACAGAAAAACATACTGACTTTTTGTTTTGTTTTACCTAAATGAGACCCCCACTTATAATAAAGCATATGTTTGCTTAATCACAGCAGGAACGGACGCCTTCTGAGGTAGAGGTGTTCTATTAGTAATAAAGTTCTAGTCCTTTGTCTGCTGCTCCTTGCTCTGAAAGCAAGATTCTTTTCTACCTAAAGCTGACAATAGCAGAAACAATCCTTGAACTGCATGACAGAAAGGAGTGGTGATGTACAAGGATAGAGCCTCTGTTTTGAGTAAGATTATCCCTAGAGATTCACAAGCAGAGGCTTCAGTATTTGGAGTACATTCAAACACTTATGGAGAAAACAATCAAAATCAGACACCTTACCCTGCATTGCTCTAGGTTTTCTTGGAGGATGGTATTAAAATGTGCAAGTACACCTGAAGCAGCAGAAGTGGTGCTTCAAGTGCATGGTGTAGCCTTTGCAGCAAAGCAAGGCCTCTAATATGATGCAGCAACAGTGAGAAAGCACCATGGGCATGCAGCAACATACTGGGGACCCATAACTTTGGCAGGTAGAGATACAGCAGGAAAAATGATGATGGAGATCAAGGGATCCTGCAGAGACCAACACAACAGAACTGCCCATACTACAGGCTGGGATATTTGAAGGGTCATACGGTGATTGTTCAGCTGTATGAAGAGAGATGGAATTAAGAGCCAGAGGTGGCATAAATGAAAACCACAGACACCAGAAGAAGGACATACATAAACAAGTGGCCTTAAGCTAAGTACCTCGGGAGAGAAGGGAGGGAAGTAGGTGGGGGGTATCCTTTAATGGTAAAACAGGTACAGAGGTACTCTGAAAGAGATATAAGAAGGAGGAGAGGGACTTAATGGGCAATACAAGCTTTGGAGGGGGTAACAGGAAGGGTAAGTGCCAGAAAGGAGAGAAATGTATAGCTGCAGCAGCAATATAAAACTAAGCTGTGGTGAGGAGACACACAAAATGGGAATTTTAGCATGGTGGGTTTAAAAGAAGCAATAAAGATCCATGGGGAAGAATAAAGAGAAGGAAGGGATGGAAAGGACCCATGGATAACCAAGGGAGGGTGCAAGCATAATGGAGATGGATTCAGTCATGTATGGCCTAGATAAGGGGGAACACCTGAAGGTAAAGGCTAAACAACAGGAAGAGTAACTGAATAATGGCAGACCATTGTAAGGCACTAAGGCCATTAGTCTGAGGAACAGCAAGTAGAACCATGAAATCAAGGGAGGGAGGTGAGAAAGGAAAGGATTTCAGAACGGCTGATAAAGAGCCAGATAGCAGATGGGAATGATGTGTAATGAAACATAATGTACAAGTTGTATAAAATGTTTTTTCTGTAATTATATCAAAAAAAAAAAAAAAAGAAAAAGAATGGCTTTTGAAAAACCTGATATTTGCGAAGTCTCTTCTGCTCTCTCTCAATAGATGCCTCAGGACAGACAACAGTAAAGGGGCCTCTACGGAACATGAGCTTTTACAAATCTGGCAACCATGATTGGACCCTCAGGATTGCAGAAAAAAGAACACGGTTGGGTGCTGAAGCCTTGACAGCACTACAACAGGGAGGTAGAACATGGGGGTGGACTCATAAAGAGAGGGGTGATGGGGGAATACACAAGTAAAAGATCAGACAGGGAAGGGGAGGAAAGATCTTAGCCAAAGGGACCACTCTGTATGAAAACTCAGTGGAAATTAAGAAATTAGATAAAAGGGAACTGGAAGAGACATCAGCAAAAATTTAAAATGCTATAATGTGGAAATGTTACTACAGCTCACATAGAAACAGTGTGCATGAGTTACTGAGTAAAAGACTGTCATGAAACCCTGGGAGGGAAAGAGATGGGAATAAATATTAGTTCTACAAAATGATGAGGATGTTGGTCTGTGTTACATGGCAATATGGACTTTATATCCCCTTATGTGGCTGGTCTAAGGAATAAGAGATTGACTACAGGGGAACCTGGTAGTGACCCCTGAGAGCAGGGAGAAACATGCACTGCCACTCTGGGACCAGGAGGAGGGTTGAAGGAGCCCTGGAAACAGAGCAAGGAGGGAAGAAAATCCTCCCACTCATGGAAGAGGAGATAGAGGTGCAAATGGTTTGAACTGTGCAGAGGCTAAGTTAGCATGCATTGGGAAGTTAAATGGTTATCAAAGTCCATAAATAGTACTGGTCTCGAGTGTTTCCTACCCTAGGGGATTCCAAAGGTCATGGTCAGCAAAGGCGAGATAGTGGAAGAAGAGATGGAAGAAGAAGAAAAACAAAAAGAGGGATAATACCAAACCTGATTAATGATATCACAACCCACTAAAGTAATGACCTTCAATGTGAATGGCATGACCAACCCATAAAGAGAAAGAAAATCATGCATTACATTAGACAGGTAGAACCAGATATAATTTTCCTACATGAAACACACATGTAGGAGGAATATGGAAAACTCAAACAATCTGGTTACTCCAAGGCCTATTCCTCATCTAGTGAGTCGGTCATAGAAGGGGCACAATGATAATGATACGTAGGGAATCCCTATTTGAAGGAGTAGCAAGTGAAACTGAGAGGGAGGGATGCTATGTTATTCTTAAAGGCAGACTAAATGGGGAAGTGGTGACACTCCTGTCAGTCTATGGCCCCAGCTCCTCATACACTTTTACCAAACATTAATGATGAAAATTATTCAGATGACAGAGGGTACCCTGATTTGTGGGGGATTGGAATTTCAAATCCACTGTAAAGTCTCTCAAGGTTTCTTTTTAAGTTTAAAGAAAAATAGGAGTGAGACAATAAACAGATATAAGTAACTGTTCAAAATAAGAGTCTCACTCTACCCAAATAATGTATATAGCATATTTTTATTCAAATCCATTATTGTTTTGTTTCTCTTATTAATTGGAATAATGCATCCCAAAATATGAGTTCATTTGCTCTGAAATACATTTCATAAACTAGTAACGTTTCAGAACTCAAATGTTCCTTCATCAGACTTGGAGCTTGTTTGTTTCACTGTAAAATTAAAGAAACAAAATGATGGTAAGTTCACAAATATAAGATATGTATCTCTGAAATTAATATAGTAAAAATTAAGAAACAGGTGGAACAAACCTAATTGGGGACCTAATTCAATGTTAATTTCATACTTGTGGAGCTGGAAGCTGCGCTTTCTCTTAATGAGTTACATTACTCTTTAGTTTTCTGTCGGTAAATAAAAACTATGTTAAGTTTGTATCTAAATGTTATAATTAAATAAAGTTCACTTCTAGTTACTTGAACTTACTGAAAGTTCCAAATAGTATAAATTTTTGTCCAAAGGACTTGAGAGTTGTTAGCCAATGCTCGATTGAATGTTGTAAAGAAATAGTCTGTTTTAAAAGATATTAACCTCAAAGGTAAAATATTTTGAAAATATTGATGATTGTTACCTAACCAGGGTTTTAAAGCCTTCTTCTGGATTTAATCCACAAATTTAGACAAATTAAACGGCAGTCGCTTCGAATGCTCCCGTGCCATTACATGCTAAGACTTAGTGTAACACACTGCTTGCACCTCTCAGGTGAGCAAGAAGGGCTGGGCCACATAAAACACACCTGAAGGTGTGCTGGCGTCATAAAGGACATCACCTAAGATTGGAATTTCACCCTGGACCTGGTGTTAAATAGTTACATAGTACCTCACAAATTGCGCGAGCTGACCAAAGGTGTCGAAACAGGTCAGGGCCCTGTTGCAGAAGTTAGATCTAGTGGACACATGGAGGTAAATGGAGGGCAGTCTAACAGGCATACTTTCTACTCTGCCGCCCATCAAATGTATTTCCACCTGGATTGCTTTTTGATGGCATGGAAGACTTAGAGAAATTGGTCAGATGCAAGGTGGGAACAACAGGAGTTTCAGACCATGCCCAGTATATTTAGAAGTCTGACTACACACCACCCAGAAGACCTCATTCTGGAGACTAATTTAGCACTTCTCAAAGATGGAGAAGTTGAAGAACAAGTCCAGTATTAATAGACCAAATAAAGAGGATCACAGCAATACTGAGGTGACAAAGAACATCCTATGGGACACAGTCAAGGCCATTCTAAGGGGAAAGTAATAGCAATAGCGGCAGCCAGGTAAAAGCAGAGAGAGGAGAAACAACAGAATATAGAGAGTCAGATACAATGTTTGGAAACACTGCAGCAGCAACACAGAGACAAGGAGAGGAGGAAAGGAACTTAAAACTTAGGAAAAAGAGTTACATGCACTTCTGGACTACAAAATTGAAAGAAATCTCAGTTTATGAAACAAAGATATTACGAGGAGGCTCTAGAGCTATAAAGCTGTTTGCATGCCAGCTCAGGTTAGACTAACAAAAGTACACATACCCAACATAATGCACCTTTCACAAGGCAAAAGTAAACAGAACATCAAATATGCTACAGGCATTTGAGGAATATTATGCACCCTTTTATAAAGCAAACCAACAACCTGAAGACTCAGCTGACTAACTTCTTTCAGAGGTTGAAACTAAAAAGGTCACAGAGCAGCAGAATAATGCACTGCAAGGAAACATAACAAAGGAGGAGATTCAAGGGTAATACAGGCAAGCAAGACCGGAAATGCCCTGGCACTGATGGCCTCCTTGAGAATTTTACAAAAATGTAAAGAAAAATTAACATCAGTTCTCCTTGCAGTACATGGGGAGGTGGCAGAGAGGGAGAAAGGACACCACCATGCTAGCAGCAGGCAATGATCTCGGTGTTGCCAAAGTCTGAGAAGGACCCCAGTAATTGTACATCATATAGACCAATCGCAATCCTGAACATGGATTATAAATTACTTGCATCCATATATGCCAGATACCTTGATCAAATCCTTCCTAAAATAATTAATATCAACCAGACAGGATTTGTGGCCAGAGGGCAAGCGGCAGACAATGTTAGAAGGGCAATGCATATACTGTAATAGATCATCTCAGGGTTTACTAGGTAAGTGAGGACAAAAGGAAGCCATGAAAACTATCTTGATTGTCCCCATATGTGTGGAAAATTACACTTTGTTATAGTTTTGGAGAGCCAATGATCTACACCCTTTTAAAGGATTCAAAGGTATTACAGTCTACTAGCTCTTGTGGTAGCTGGTTCCAGAGCTTGGTGTTCTTACGAGAAGAAATGAAGCCTCCTGTTTGTTTTTGCTTTACACATCATTAGTTGTTGATTGTGAAGTCTAGGTACTATTTTTCTTTGTGTTTTAACAATACCACATTTGTCCGTCAGAGAGGGTGATTTGAGAATTTTATATAAGAACAGAAGATCACCTCTGGAGCGCCTAAACTCCAGTGAATGTAGGCCTGTTTTTGAAGCCTCTCTGGACATGATAGTGATGCTAAATGAGGCACCATTTTGTTGCCCTCTCTGAACTCTTTCAATCACTTGAATGTCCCTAACCATGTATGGACTCACACTGGTGACCCATAATCTGTATGGTCTGATGTATGCTTTAAACAATGGGCTAATGCATTCCTCTGTCTTAAATATAAACGTACGGTTAATGAGCCTAAGTAGTGAATTAGCAGTTTTAGCTACATGATTACAGTGATTGGAGGAGGATAATTTGTCATCTATAAGGATGCCCAAGTCTCTTTCACATATTGAAGATTTAATGATAATATTATATAGTGTATAAGTTTGTTTGGGATTATTGTAACCTAAGTGGAGAATAGAACATTTGTCTGTATTGAATGTCATTCTGTTTTCTGTTAACAAACATAAAGCTGTAATTATGAGTTTAGATGCCAAAGGCATTCGACAAAAGCAGATTGACATTTTTGTACGGGGTCCCTTCCAGGTTTGGCTTCACTATAGGGTTCACAGACACCATCAGAAAAATTTACGCAAGTGCAAGGCTTACATCCAGATGAATGGCACATGTCTCAAAGGATAACCTTGGGAAGGGGTACAAGACAGGGATGCCCACTATCTCCTCTACCATTCGCCATATATTTAGAAGCTCTGGCACAGAAAATATGCCAGAGCAAGGGAAAAGGGGAATCGTATAGCAATAGGGTAAAAAATAGCATTTTATGTAAATGACATTCTACTATTCCTAACATCCCCAGATACCTCCATCCCCAAACTTATGGAGATTATAGCTGACTTCACTAGAATAGAAACATAGAAACATAGAGGTTGACGGCAGATAAGGGACCGCAAGGCCCATCCAGTCTGACCATTTTTTCTACCTTATGAATGTGCCACACATCTTTACACTGACAATGACCTGTCTTATCCATATTCGCCTGTGTTGTCCTCATGCCTATCCCATGCCTGTTTGAAGCCCTGCACTGTATTCATAGCCACCACTTCCTGAGGTAGGCTGTTCCATGCATCCACCACTCATAGATACATAGATACATAGATACATAGACAGTGTCGGCAGATAAGGCCTATGGCCCACCCAGTCTGCCCATTTGAGCTTGTGTAAGTTCAGTTTATGTTTCCCAAGAAGTCTGTTGCCCTTACCCTGACCTCCAGAATTCCTTTATGTCTATCCCATGCATTCTTAAAGCCCGTGATTGTTTCAGCCCCCACCACTTCCTCTGGCAGGGTGTTCCTCTGTCCACCACCGTTCTGTGAAGAAATTCTTCCTCATGTTTCCTTTGAATCGTCCTCCTCCAACTTCACCCCATGCCTCTAGTCCTGGAACATCTTTTGCTTAAAATAGTGTATTCCTGCACCCTGTTCCTCCCTGTGAGATACTTGTATGTCTCTATCATATCCCCTCTCCTCCTCTCCTCCAGGGAGTACATGTTCAGTTCCTTCAATCTGTCTTCATAGGACTTGTGATGCAATCCATGCACCATCTTTGTTGCCCTCCTCTGAACCTTCTACCCTGTCTATGTCCTTACGTAGGTATAGTCCAGAACTGTACACTGTACTCCAGGTGGGGCCTCACTAGTGTCTTGTATAGTGGAATTATGACCTCCCTTTTCCTGCTGGTGATGCCCCTGCCTATACATCCCAGCATCCTATTTGCTTTACCTGCTGCCTTGTCACACTGTTTCCCTACCTTGAGGTCATCAGAGCTGATAACCCCAAGATCCCTTCCTGCTCGGTGCATGCTATATCCTCACCTCTAACTGATATATTGTGCCAGGGTTTTGTGCCCTATATGCATTATCTTGCACTTTTGCATTGAATTTCAACTGCCAAACCCCTGACCATTCTTCATGTTTCTGCAGGTCCTTCTCATTCTGTCTACACCTCTGGTGTGTCTACACTGTTACAGAGCTTTGTGTCATCAGCGAACAGTGAAATTCTGCCTTCTAGGTCCTGTGCAATGTCACTGATGAAGATGTTGAATAGGACGGTCCCAGCACTGATCCCTGTGATTTCCACTGGTCACTCTTCCCTCTGTGGAGTGACAGCCATTACCACCACCCTCTGTGTCCTGCCACTCAGCCAGTTACCTTCCCACCACACTACTGTCCTGCCCACACCCATATTCCCCAGTTTGTGTAATAGTCTTCTATGTGGCACAGTGTCAAAGGCCTTGCTGAAGTCCAGATAGGCCATGTCCACTGCCTCCCTGATCCACCTCTCTAGTCACCCAGTCAAAAAATCAATGAGGTTGGTCTGACATGACCTCCCCTGGTGAAACCATGCTGCCTTGGGTCCTGTAGTCCATTGACAACCAGATGTTCCACCAATCTCTCCTTCAGTAGTGCTTCCATGATCTTCCCCACTACCAGGTGAGACTGACTGGTCTGTAGTTCCCTGCTTCCTCTTTGTTCCTGCTTTTGTATAAGGGACTACATCTGCTGTCCTCCAGTCTTTGGGTACCTCCCCTGTTTCCAGTGATCGGCTAAACAGGATAGCTAGAGGTTCAGCCACCACCTCTCTTAGTTCTTTAAGGACCCTGGGTGCACCGCGATCTGGCCCCATTGCTTTCTCATGTAAAGGACTGTGTCCATTTCTGCACCATTCTCACCCTTGTACCCCTTCAGACCCATTACCCTCCTCTTCCTCAGTAAAGACTGAGCAGAAATACCTGTTCAATATGTCCCAGCTTTACTGTTGTCATCACCTTGTTCCCACACTCTTTCTGTGAAAAAGAATTTCATCACATTCCCCTTCCTTGACTCCTCTATTCTCATGCTGTGTCCTCTTGTCCTGCTATTTTTCTTATATTTAAACATGTTGGACTCTTTGACATTGTTAATGCCCTTAAGGTGTTTGAATGTTTTGATCATATCACTCTCTCCTCCTTTGCTCAAGGGTATACATATTGAGCTCCATTAATCTGTCCTCATATGTTTTCTGATGCAGTCCCTGCACCATTTTGGTTGCCCTTCTCTGGACTGCCTCAATCTGGTTAATGTCCTTGTGAAGGTGTGGCTCAGTATTGCGTACGTAGTACTCCAGATGTAACAACTGGTGTCTTGTAAAAAAGGGATTACCTCCTTTTACGACCTGTGATACCCTACTAATATACCCTAACATCCCTAGCCTTAACTACTGCTTTAGAGGTCTGCTTGGATGATTTCAGGTCATCGGTGATGATGATGCCCAAGTATCTTTCTTCCTTTGTAACTGCCAGCAACTCCTCCCAGCCTATAGGTGGCTTCAGGTTTCTCTTCCCTATGTGCATGATCTTGCACTTCTTTGCATTAAATCCCAGTTGCCACTCTTCTGACCATTTTGCTAGTTTATCCAGATCTCTTCTCATTCTGCCCACCCCATCTGGATCATCTACTGTGTTGCAGATCTTGGTGTCATCTGCAAACAGACAAGCCTTACCCTCTAGTCCATCTGCAATGTCACTGATGAAGTTATTTAAGAGGACTAGCCCCAGGACTGATCCCTGAGGTTCCCACGTGACTTGCATCTCTTCTGACTGTATACCATTTACCACCACTCTCTGTTTTCTGTCCATCAACCAGTTTGCCACCCAGTTGACCAACTTCTGACCCACCCGGCCTACCCAGCTTATTTATCAATCTTCTATGTGGAACAGTATCGAAAGCTTTGCTGAAGTCAAGGTAGGCGACATCAACTGCTCCCCTTGGTCCACCACTCTGGTTACTCAGTCAAAGAAATCTATGAGATTAGTTTGACAGGACCTTCCTTTTATAAACCCATGCTGTCTTGGATCCTGTACCCTATGGATTCCAGGTGTTGCACTATCCTTTCCTTAAGGAGTGCCTCCATAATCTTGCCCACTACTGAGGTAAGACTGACTGGTCTGTAGTTTCCTGCCTCCTCCCTGCTACCACTCTTGTGGAGCGGGATCACATGACCTTCTCCAGTCTTCTGGGACCTCTCCTTTGCTCAGAGACTCACGAAACAGTTTTGCTAATGGCTCTGCTAGTTCCACCCTTAGCTCCTTAAGTGCCCTGGGAGGTATGCCATCAGGTCCCATTGTCTTGTCCATCCTGAGCTTAGCGAACTCTTGTAGGACCCTTTCTTTTGTGAGAGGGGTAGTGCTCACCTCCTCCCCCTGTGTCCGTGGTGCTGAACATTTCTTCACTTTCTCTTCAGTAAATACTGAGCAAAAGTATCTATTTAGGATAGATGCTTTACAGAGTCCTCCTCCTCACACCCCCTTTCTCCTTTGAGCTTAGCAGTCCCTCTGGACTTTCTCCTTTCACTAATGTATCTATAGAAAGTCTTGTCACCTTCTTTTACTGTCCATGCTAGTGTTTCCTCAGTTTGGGACTTTGCCTGCCTTACTGCCTTCCTGCTTCCCTTAGGGCAGTTTGGTATGCCTTCCTATCTTCATCCCACTGTGTTCCTTATATTTCCTGAAGGCCAGCCTTTGGCTCTGACCTTTTCTGCTACTGTATTTGAGAACCAAAGTGGTTTCCTTCTTCTTTTGCACTTCCTTTTCTGTCTAACACAATGGGATGTTGCCAAGTATTGCATCCTTAATGCTTGCCCACTTTGCCTGTACCCTCGCCTGTGTTTCTTTTTGCCAGGGCTAGCTTAACTCTGTTGGCCATCTTATCAAAGTCAGCTCCTCTGAAGTCCCATATTTTGCCTTGGAATGGGATGATTTAGATGTAGTGGATAAATTGAACCATACCATGTGATGGTCACTGGCCCCCAGGTGACCGTCTCCTGGAGATCTGTGATCCCTTCCTGTTAGTCAGTACTAGATCTAGGATAGCCCTGTCTCTTGTGGGTTGTTGTACCAGTTGTTTGAGGCCTCCCATGCAGGGAATCCACCATGTGTCTAGTTCTGGCAGATGTTCCTGCTGGTATTGACCAATCTGTATCCGGCATGTTGAAGTCTCCCATTATCAGAACCTCCCTTTAGCTGTCATGTTTTGTGTATCTTCTAACAGTAATGTGTCTATGTCCTCCCCTGGTCTGGGGCCTGTAGACAATCCCAGTTCTTATGGCTATCCCATTTCCTGTTTCTAGGGTGACCCACAGTTCTTCTGGCTCCTTATGTGTATTCTGAATTTCTATAGCTTTGATATTTTCTTGACATACAGGGCCACTCCACCCCCTTTTTGCACCTCGGTCTCTTCTGAACAGTACATAGCCAGGTACTGAAGTCTCCCAAGTGTGGTTACTGGTAAACCACGTCTCGCTAATTGCTACTATGTCCAGTTTAGCCTCTGACATTATTGCCTACAGGTCTGGGATCTTATTTCCTGGCTGTGAGCATTTGTGTACATCATTTTCCATTGGCCAGATTTCGTGTGTTAGTTGTTGGGTGAGGTTGGCATTACCCCTGTGTGTCGTATGGGGAGACAAACCTTTTTCTTACCTGTGATGCAAATGAACTGCAAACATGCTGAATCCCTGTTTGACCACTAGCTGAGGGGAGGGTGTTCTTCCCATTCGATGTATGTGGTGCCGCCCCTCTCCCATTTGCTAGTTTAAACATTCTGCAAAGCGTCAAACTTCTGCCCAATGCACTGACTCCTCCTTAGTCAGATGCGTCCATCAAATTTAAAGAACTTTCGCCTCCAGAACTGTTGCCTGCTCTCCACAAATCTGTGTCCTTTTTCCTGGCACCAGCCCTTGAGCCACTTGTTTAGGCCCCTTTCTCCCTTCTCTGACCTTCCGTCCATCTGCTCCCTCTCCAGACTGGCAGGATCTCAGAGAAGGAGATGGACGAAATGGATGATAGTTTGAAAGGAAAGGGAGATACTTGAAAGAGGCATTAAGGAATGGGGCAGGAATCAGGGGTTGAGGAACAGTGGGCAGTATTTAAAATGGGGATTACAAGAGCAACAGAATTATGCACTTGCTCCCAGAACTGTTGCCAGTTCCCTACAAATCTGTGTCCTTTTCCTGGCACCAGCCCTTGAGCCACATGTTTAGCTCCCTATCTCCCCTTCTCTAAACTTGTCCATCTGCCCCTCTCCTAGACTGGAAGGATCTCAGAGAAGGAGGGTCAGATGAAATGGATGATAGTTTGTCACCCAGCCTGGTCAGGTGTTCCTTGGTGTCCACAACTGACCGGCTGGCAAGATCATTAGTCCCTATGTGTACCAGGACGTCAATGTTTTCTCTGCTTTGTGAACAATTTAGCAATGCGTCAGTGTCTCTCCATGCTGATGTACCTGGAGACATCTGACCATTACCCCTGGCTGGAGATGGCTATCAACTCCCGAATCTTGGTATACCCTAAATCACAACAAAACCAAAATGCTCACATTCCAGCATGCCCCACACAGGAATTTAAAAACAATACCCTATGAAATAGAACATGTGTATGATGGAATACTTGGGATCACACTACAAAGTAAAACCAATTTACAGTATGTACCAAGATAATTACATACCCCACTAAAAACAATAAAGGAGGACATAACAAGATGGGGCTTACCCCACCCACAACATGCAAGAATACAGACAACTAAAATGAATTTGCTGCCCAGACTTCTATACCTGCTGCAATGTGCCCGGTCATTCTCTCAGCATCATGGCTGAAAGGCATACAAAAGCAGTTGCAAACATTCATTTGGGCTAATAAAAGGCCAAAAGTCAGACAAAGTGTCCTGCAGGCTAAGAAGAGCTTTGGGGCTATGCAGTCCCAAATATAAGTGCATACTGGCAGCAGCGCAGATTAGGTGGGCTTTATAATGGAGGGACATACACAAGTTATGCACTGGAAGATAGAGGGGCAGAATGGCCACAAAGACCACTAGAATCAATACTATTCTGACCTAAGCCAACACTTTTGATCGAGGGTTGTAAACTCAAGGCATTAAAAGTCACTTTATAGCCCTGGAACAATTCCATGCCCACCACAGGGTTAGACAAGAAAACTGAAATATACCTGGTGGCAGTAGAACACAGAGTTCATGCCGGGTGGGGGACCCATGGTATAACTTACAATTGGATAGGGCCTGATCCACGCAAAGACACTGATAAGGTGATAACATTTTACGCTTGAAGAATGCAAGCAGACCTTTACCTGGGTGGAGACAGATAGATATAGATACTTATAAATTCAAAAGTATATTTCAACCCAAAAGGACATTTTTTTTTTTTTAGTTGTTTAACCAGTAATAGTACACTAAGCTGAAAGCTTTTATCAGGAGCGACCTGGGAGCACAAGGAAGTTAAGTGACTTGCTCAGGGTCACACAGTATGCAAGTGGAAGCTGTGGGATTCAAACCCAGGTCTGGCCTGCTGGATGTCATTCTAAACTGAACAGCCAGAGGAGAGAGACCCCTGATATTGGAACAATTCCTAAATATTGCCATGACCAAAGGAGAATTTCCTTAATATATTAAATTTTAAACACCCAAAAGAAGAAGCAGTTCAGCATCTTAACATCAGCAGCTAGATGGAAGGAATTCACCTGGAAAATCAAAGTAAGATATTTCATAACCCCACACATTAAAGCACATTGGATAGAGACAAGGATAGTACAGTAGCTGCTGGAGACATTGTGGCGAGAGTAAGGCCACACACACACACACATTCCTAGAGTGCTCAGTACTAAACATCCTTTTAAGAGATATTAAAGTCAAACTGCATGCCCTATTTCAAATCACCACCCCATTAATGGCACAGCATCTCATATTGGGACTTCCACCCAGAGAAGTGAGGGCGACAACACACATTACCTATGGGCAATTTAGTAACAGCACTTGGAAAAACCATTACAAGGAAATGGTTGAATCAGGACCCTCCAACAGTCCAAGAATGAGTAAATATAATAAATGAAATTCAGGAGATGGAAAGACTAACATATGCAATAGGGAACAGGACACAGAAATACTTAGAAGATGGATGAAATGGGTCTTACTGATGGAGTGATATCCTGAAAAGGAGAGTTACAGAAACTAGCTAAAGCTAGAAAGAGGGACACACTCATAAAATTGAAAGACAAAGGATCTTTAATAACCTCAACACATTGAGGGTCATGTCAACACAGAAGCAGAAAGAGGTAATTAAAAGGCACATGTACATATAGGTAAGAGGCAAGTAAGTACTAACATCCATGCCAGCCAGGCTATCCGGAAAACCATAATAAGGTATAGGAAGACAAGGACCTTTCAGTCCCTCTAATGAACTTGAAATTCCCTGTAAGAGAAGGAGGGAAGAAGGCTTGAGGAGACATAACCAGGTTCACAAGTTATTGTTTAAATATGATAAGTTATATTCCCATAGTTTGTTTTTCCTGATATTGATACGACAGGTAACTGGATGAGGTAATCATTTAGAGGTAAATAAACAGTACAAAGTCAATATCTATAAAAAAAAACAGTGCATGCATAATAAGAATAATTCCTACAACATGTGTATGTAATAAATGTGAATAATGCACAATAAAGACAATATAAAAAAACTTTTCAAACAAATAAAAAATTGCAACATGTCTAGTCTCTGCAGATCTGTCAATGCATCACTAGGGTTAAGGCACACAAAAGTGGGCAATAAGAGTTAAGGAAAAATCCCATGGAGCCTTAGAGAATCTGTAGGTTGGTATTCATCAGAGTTTGAATGGTCACACTATACAGCACTGATGTTACCCTAACTTTGGCACTGTCTTGTCAGACAGAGTAAAATACTAACACAGTAAGGCACAGAGAGTGGCAAAGTTTGGGTAACATCAGTGTGGCATCCTGTGATTACTGAAACCCTGAGGAACACCAATCCACAGACTCTCCAAGGCCTAACAATGCATTAACATTGTATTTCTTCAACCAAGTGCATGCTTACCTACAAACCTACAAAATACATCTTCTATAATCCCAAGAGATTTAATTTTTCTGCAAGCTAAACAAAAGTAATTCAGGAAGGGGCAGAGCTTGCCAAGCAAGATGGTAGCAGCTTAATTTGACACAAAGGTTCCCCGGAGATCCTATTTGCTGCATCTGACAGACCTGAATACAGCAAGAATTATGATTTAGCTGCTATCAACTCATGGCTTCTGAGCTTTCCATTGATACCCTTTTGACGGGGCTATGACCTGGCATACAGATTGATTTGTTAAAACAGGGAGTATTGGCACCTACCTTGTGGGCTGACTGGTGGAGAAAGGCTGACATCCTTGTAGTACCAGTGGACAGCTCTGGCTGCTACTCTTGTTGACAAAGGCAAAGGGCCATAGACATTCACCAGAAATGGCACAACAGCTAGAGACGACAGAAACGGGTGAACTGGCCAACCTTACGAAATTATTAAATTGGATTCTCAGCAATACAGCCGAACAAAAGGACACTACAGTGAAAATAATCCAGGAAGCCAAGCCACTCACAGTCAGAGTAGCTGGTACTGAGCGAATGGTAAAATCCTACAAGGAGATCCTCCACACATCAAGGACAACTGAGAGAGCAGCATGCTCAGTTACAATCTTTGCTGCACAAAGTTGATGACCAGGAGAAGAAAGCCAGATGCAATAATATGAGAATCATAGGGGTGCCAGAAGGATCAGAGGGAAATAACATGATAACATTCCTCCAGACTTTCCTACCGGCATCCTCAAACTTAACAACATGCTCCTCCTGAACTGGAATGGGCCCATAGGTCCTGGAGCCCACACCTTGACGTGGTGAGCGCCTCCCAGTTCTTTGCAGATTTCTAAAGTATCCAGTAAAGGACCTGTACCTCTGGACAGCTAGAGAGAGAGGCTAATTGGTCTGGGAAGGCAGCAAAATCCAATTTTTCAAGACTATTCATGAGGATTTGTCTCAGAAATTCTGGACATACTCGGCGGTCAAACAGGAGCACTATAGACTGAAAATCCTGCCTCTCTTCACTATCAGCAATCCTGAGAGTTTAATACAATGGTGAATATGTTTTGTTTAATAACCCAGAAGAAGTTTAGCAATTTTTGGGACAGATTCATAATGAAAGAGATAGAGCCCTAAGATACCATCAGGGCCACATGCAGCAGCATGGTGAGAGCCTGAACCTACTCCTATGGATATACATACCAGTGGGCTCTTTCCTCGGAAGACCCAATGCCAGCAGAAGTGTAACCCCTACAAATGGGGTTCCTGAAAACTCTTACTTGAGCTTGTCTAAATGCTCACTGCCAGCTGGTGTCCTGCATTTTAGCAGTTAAATGTGATTGTCAGAGAGTGCCTGTATAGTCTCTGTGCACTGTCTCTTTAAGAGTTGCCTGGATTGCAGTCATAAGTAATCTGAAAGAGAGCTCTGTTGAAAGATGTAACTATTAGCTGAAAATCATTTAGAGTGATAATGATAATGTAGTTTGTCTAACTGGCCTTCTTTGCAGTAAGGACTGTTTTGTTTACCTCCACTATCTTGGTCCTGGACTGCCGAATTGGACCAATCAGTACTGGTGGGACCTAAATGAAGCCAGACTACAGAAGCTGTCTGGAGTCAAAATCTGTAGGAATTGTAGTTTTGGGCTTTTAGTGCCTTTTTGTACCTGAAGGGAGCCTTTGTTGTGACTGACAGACAGATCAGCCAACCAAACCTTTTGGATCTTGGGAAATTCCCAGGCTTGCTGCAGTTTGAGTCAGATCTAAGTTGGGAGCTGAAAAACAACATGCTTGAGACAATTGAGCAGCAGTTCTGTGTAGTTTGCATGGGAGAACTGTGAAAGAGATGAGTTTTTGCCTGCCTGCTGTCCCTGAGAGGGAAAATAGAGTTTATTCAGACTGAATCAGAGTTGTGAGGACTATTTAAGCCACTGGACTGTGACCAGGCTTTAACCTGAAGAAGACCAAGATTTGCTGAATGCGATTGGCCTGTCAGGATTTCCAGCTGCTTTTGAATCCCAGTTTGTGCAGAGACTTTACGATCGTGATCGGAGAGCGGTTTGCCTGGTACAGTAGAATTTCTTACTGTACATGTAAATGTGCTGTGTATTGAAAGTGGGTCGTGATTTGGTTCCCCACTGTGTGAACTGTGTTCTGCTTGCTGGAAGCTTTATCCAGCTTAATCGGACTGAATCCGCATTCATCTCCATTTAGCCTGGGCCATGCCATCTCAGCCTGCCAGACCACCCCACTGAACAGAGAAAGCCACAGACAGAGACCTGCCTGGAGATCAGCCCCTGCTCCATGCTTGAACAGGATCAATGCCTCAGCGAATCGTGGGCCATGCTTCTCCTGGCACTCCAGATTAACCACCCGCTGTCTTGATTTTCATCCAGCCTGTGTCCAGTCTTGGGTATCGTGAGTAATCATCAGGGTAGCTCCTGCAACAGCCTAATCTAAAAGTGTGTCATCTGATTGTCTTGTTGTTTTTCTTTTCACGAACTGAGCCCTTCAGCTCCGGATTATAAATAGTGTGTGTTGTGCATGTTGTTTTCTTCCATCACAGGGCCCCAACCAGCTGCAACGTTCCTGGCTAGCCCACCATTCTCCATCTGAGTACCCAGAGTGTGACTGTTTATGGACCCTGAAGTGCATGCATAACTGTTTGATTGATAGAGCCTTTAAGCAAATTAACATGAATACGCCCTCCCTTGTTCAAGTCCCTTAAATAAAATCATATTTAACTATTTTTGCAGTTACCCTGAATGTGGTTCCAGTTTGTGCAAGAGTACTGTACTGCTGTTATTTGCTGTGTATAACCTTGTTTTACAGGGGTCCCCAGGGCCGAGCAGAGGAAAGCCCTGGTGGTAAGTCAAACAGTGTGGGTACTTATGTGGTGTATCAGTGGCATTATGAAAGTGATTATTGTGTATAGTTCTGGCCACTAGTAAGGAAAGAGGGGGTTACAGTCTCCTGGAGGGCTGCCCAGGTTAGCTTGACCACTACCAACCCTGACCTCGGGTGGAGGCACCCATTTCAGAACTCAGGCCTTAACCTGTTACTAGCCAAGCAGGCATGGGTGGTAGCCCTTGGGATAGCATCACCTAGGGGTTACATTTTGAAGGCTCACCGCTGAGATTTTGTGCCTTCTAGTGACCAAAAATTACAAATTATTGTTAAAGATTAATGGCTACCCCAGTAGAAATGGCTGTACACCAGTTGGTGGGGTGGTGTACTGGGCAGGAGATAGACCCTCAAAATGCTCTACTTATGTAACCCTAGATGGCGCTATCCCAGGGGCTACTACCCCTGCCTGATTTGCCACTAACAGGTTGAGGGGCCTGGATCCAATGGCGGGTGCCTCCACCCAGAGGTCAGGGTTTGCAATAGTTAAACTAACTTGTCACAGCCCTCTGGGACACTGCAACCCCCTTTCTTCCCACTAGTGGCCCACACAATATATCAGAATTACCTTCACAGTATACACTTACCCCCAGGTCTGGTTCCGCACTGGGACCTCCTGTGAAATGAGATACAGTGCAACAATCACAGTACAGTACTTTAACATAGACAAATACCTCAGGCAGTATAACTTTGCTGAAACAAGCAGCTCTGATTTATTTAGGGGATATAACAAGGACAGGAAATCAGGTTAATTAGCTTATCACTCTAATAATCTACTCTATGGCTCTGTGCACAGGCCTATCCCTATCAGTTACTGTCCCTGGGTACCCAAGCCCTAGTGGCTAGTCCAAACCGTGGCAGCTGGTAGGGCCCTTTCACACAGAGAAAAGGAGAATTAAACAGTCAGCAGTACAGTAATTCCATTTGGATTTAATGTGGCAATTCAACAGGGAGCAACCCTGAATTAGTACTCACGACCTCCAAATAAGATAGGGTCCTTCAATGTCAGCAGGGCTCACTTGAGGTACACAAACCTTCACACATCCATATAAAAGAAAGTACTATACCAGGCAGGCTGCATCTGTATCCCGATCGCAATACTGCACAATACCGGAGAACACACAGCAGATTCAGTTCCTGACAGACCGAGTGCAATTTTCAGCAATTCTTCCAGTCTTCTACAGGGTGAGCCTGGTTTCTACTCTTCAGAGATCCTTTGATTCTTTTCACAGGACGGATTCAGTCCTAACAAGCTGTTACACAAGCTGCAGACCGAACTCTGGGCCTTACACACGTTTTTGACTAAAACTGCACACTGAAAAAGCACAGGCTCCTTCCTTCTTCACTGCCAAAGCTCAACTGAAGCTCCAACTGACAAAACTGGGCACTTCCTTTGAGTTCCTCCCAGTTCTTGACTGGATTGGCTGTCACTCACAATAGACTGCTGCTGTTGGTCCAAAAGGCACTGAAGTCTAAACTACATCTCCCAGAGTCACTGCCCATACAATCCTCTTGTGGCTGGCTCAGATTATGAGTCCAAGGCACCATTTTGGAGCTAGCTTACCCCACACTGATTGGTCCAGTTCAGCAGTTCAAAACTAGAATGGGGAACTAGCAGACACAGTTCTGACTGCAAAGAAAGCAGGTTAGACAAACTGTAATTTCATTATTACTCTAAATAATTTCTGGCAAACAGTTACATCTTTCAGATAGGTTCCCTTTGCACTCCTAGTGACTGCAAAATGAAGTGAATTGGCAGCAGCTCAAGTGGTACTCAGAGAAGCACACAGTCCCCCATACAAACTAATTATGTCTGCAAGCAGACAGCTCTTAAAGAGACAGTACCAGAGGCTCAAAACACTCACTGATAAATGGCTTAAATGCCAAACACCATTCAGGCTTGGAGCATTCAAGCAAGCTCCTGGAGTCTTTTGGGAACCCCCATTTGCAGGGGTTACACCTTCCTGGCCTGGGAAAGCTTGGCGTCCAGCGTCAGCAAGTACCCATAAGTTTCAACTGCAACCATATACATTTGCATTAGGCTCGCACATGTAATCATCAGTCAATATATCATTTTACCAAGAACACATTTCTGAAACATTGCAGTCGTCACTCTTTACGTATTACATACACATTGTACCATAACTCAAGTTATTACCTCTTGTACATGAAACCTGAAGAGAGGGGCCTTCCTATCAGTTACCTTGGGGCTGGACAGGGCAGGGCACCATAGCAAGAAAGCAACACAAGTAACTTGGGTTAGCTTTGGCGCTCAGTTTGGGCAATGAGCTGAGGTTTATACACTCAACACTGGACAACATTGAGAGGCAATCACAGGCCTCCCAGGGAATCATAATGAGGTGCACCACAGGCTTTACAGCTCGACCAGTCTTTCTAGGGAGACTGTTACAGTCTCTGCCTCTGAGCCTCATTTTCAGCATTGTCCACACTTGTCAGGGGTCTCCATGGGGTAGAGGCTAGAACTTGGGGCACTTTCAGCTCCAGGATTACAGTTTCTGAGTCCACAACACTTGGCTCGCATGGAGGCTTTCCGGACACTGGCAGTGGACTGTCAGGGCACTCAAAATACTCTTCTTGTTCGGGTGTATCACCAGTCTGCCCCAATCTATCATTTCCTCCCTGAAAGCTCAAACAGTTCAACCATGCACAATGATTCCATTTCATCTGATCTGATGCTTTGCACTTCACTTTCTGGGAACAGTGGCTCCAGGGATGAAGCTTCAGGGCTTAAACAGTCAGAAGGCCCAGCTTTGGTCTCCAGTATTGACTAGGGATTGCCCGAAACAATTGACTCAGTTAAGAAGAAGGATAGTATTCAAGTCACTCTCACTTTCTTCCGATATGGACTGACAGTCATGCTCAACTGGGACTTGTGGAGGAACACTTTAACTTTGCTTCTGTAGGTGCAGACTTTCTTGATCTTTTCTTAGCAGCAGCTCTAGTCACTGGTCAGAGGGGCATCTTCTGGGGCTCAGACTCAATTAAGATTTGTCCAATGGGCAGTAAATGATTTCTATGCATTGTTTTACATCTTTTGAATTATTCTCAGGCCTTACTTTGTACACTGGCAGATCATCTAGTTTGCCCACTACAATGTGAGGGAGATGGTGCCATCTGTCAGCAATCTTGTAGCTTGCCATACAATCCCAGATTTCTTAGCAATACCCGATCTCCCTCCTGGAGTTCCTGTGCTTTCACCTTTTATCATACCTTTCTTTGTTGGCCAGATTTCTTTTGGCAGCCATGGTTTGAGCCAGTTAGTACGCATGAGTTAGCTGGGCCTTTAACTTTTGCACATACTGTAAATAGTTGTCAGCCTGAACCCCATCAGGAGAGACCCCAAAAACACATCTACTGGTGAGTCGAGCTTCTCTTCCAAACATCAGGCGGTGGGGAGAATCCAGTGGCATCACTTTTGGTGCAGTTATAAGCATGTACCAAGGTGCTAATTTGTTGGCTCCATCTAGGCTTGTCCTTTGGGTGCAGGAGTGCCTAGCATATCTAGCAAAGTCTTGGTTGAAGCGTTCAGGCTGTGGGTCCCCTGGGGTGGTAGGAGTGGTTCTGGACTTTGCCTCCCACAGAGAAAGCATCTCTTTGATCAGGCGACTCTCAAAGTCTCTCCCCTTGATCAGAATGGATTCTTTGTGGAGCCCCATAGTGAACAAAAAAGTTTTCTACAAGTACTTTGGCCACAGTGGATGCTTTCTGGTCTTTGGTGGGGAAAGCTTGGGCATATCTCGTGAAATGGTCAGTGACCACCAGCACAGTACTGATATTTCTTTGATCTGACTCCAAACTTAGAAAATCAATACAGACCAGCTCCATGGGTGCACTGGTGGTGATGTTAACAAGGGAGCAGCCCTCTGGAAAAGCTTTCCTCTGTAAGCAGAGCTACAAGTTCGAATGTGTTGCTCCACATCAGCCCCATCTTAGGCCAATAGAATCTGGATCTCACCAAGTCAAGTGTTCTGTCTATGACCAAGGTGCCCCATGTGGTTGTGCAAGGACCTCAGTACTGAGTCTCAAAGGCAGTGGGCAGCACTAGTTGTTGTTTGTCTACTTGTCCCCCTCTGTCTACTGTTTCTCTGTATAACAGTTTATTGATCAGTTTCAACTTAGGACCTTCTTTGTATAACAGTGCAGTTCTCAAATCAGTGGGCGTAATTTGGACACATCTTTTCTGCATAGAGGGCTTCTAAAGCTGCTTTGATCAGAGGATCGCGATTGACCAGCCGAATACTGTCATTGTCCAGCTGAGCAGGTGCACCAATGTCTATTGCAGAAAAGTGGCAATAAGCAGCAGGTATGCAATTCTCAGAGGCTCCAAGCAATCCACCATGCAGTCCACTAAGTCCGTGGACATTGTTCCTCCCTGTCAAACTTCCGGCAGAGTGCCCGGAATGTCAGGTTCTGCAATCGGACCCAATCATTCTGGGGAACAGGCCTCCGGAAGAGCATCAGCATCTATGTGGTTCAGACCTGCTCGGTATTCGAGAGCATAGTCATATATAATAATGAAGAAAGCCACCTATGGCCAGTGGCATCAACTTAGCTGAGGTCTGCATAGGTCAAAGGATTATTGTCAGTTTTACTAGTATTTTAGCCCATACAAGTACTCATGGAATTGGTCAACAATAGCCCACTTCAAAGCTAGGAACTCTAACTTATGTACAGGATAGTTCTTTTAGGATGGGGTCAGGCTTCTACTGGCAAAGGCCACTGGTCTCAGGCCATTCTAGTGCTCTTGGTACAACACAGCCCCAACCCTTGCAAGCTAGCATCAGTGTGCAGGGACGTAAGTTTTCTTGGATCGGCATAGGCCAGCACTGGAGCATGGAGTAAGTTGATATATGATCTCATGAAAAGCAGTCTCACAATCAGGAGTCCAGCGGGCCCCAAATACTTCCTCGGATGAAAATACACTCTTTCAGTCTTGAGGGATGCTGACTTTTGGTATTTTTGTGGGTTGGGGGATACCCTTGAGTAAGGTTAAGTAAAGGCCGGATCACTCTTGAATAGTCCTTGATGAAGCGCCGATAATAATCCACAGAATCCCAGGAATCTTTGATTCTTTTTTTAGATTTTTGGGCTGTGGCCAGGTGATCAAAGGCCTCAACTTTACTTAGGTGGGTCTCTATTCCTCGGTGGATACTATGTGTCCACATACTTTACTGATGTTTGAAAAAATTGACACTTATCAATGGACAGTTTAAGGCCAAAGTCCTCCAGTCGGTCCAATACCTTAAATAATCTGCTCTCATGTTCCTCCAGTGAGCTGCCAAACACAATAACATCATCTAGGTATACCAGGCACTCTAGTAAGTTCATGTCCCCACTGCACGCTCCATCAATCGTTGAAAAGTGGCTGGGGCACCTGAAATCCTTGAGGGCATCCTCATGAATTCACAAGCCAAGCGGACAGATAAAGGCTGTCTTTTCCCGGTCCTCTGGGGCCATGCGGGATCTGATAGTACCCTCGGAGATCAGCACAGAGAACCACTTGCTCCCGTTTAGGCAGTCAAAGCATCCTGAATCACGGGGCATTGTGTACTGATCGAGGGATAATCCGCGGTTTAGGTGCGATAATCACACATCCTTACTGTTCCATTCTTTTCCTCACTACCACAATGGGGAAGCATAAAGGCTTCTGGATTCTTGTATTACACCAGCAGCTAACATCTCTTGCAGATGCGTCTCACATCATCTATGTCAGCAGGTGCCAGGATCGAGACCTCTCACGAAATGGTCTTTCGTCATGCAGCCGGATATTGTGCTCAGCTCCTTGCGCATCCTACATCCCATTCCTTTAAAAAAACACCTGGTCTCTCTGGGCAAGCTTCTCACTGATCTTCACTTTCCATTCAGCTGGCAGCGAGTGGTCGAAATCAAACAAGTCAGGCGTTACTCTGTCATTCTTCCTTGAACTCTTGCTGCTGGGTAGCACTGCAGTGTCTGCACAATGCACGTAGCCAGGATGCAACCTCTGTTTACTCGAATGTCTCTTTCAGACACATTATGAACTTGGACCATTACCCTTCTGGCATAAGCATGGGCTCTAGCGGGCAAAATACTAGGCTTGACCAGCAGTCCCTCTGGCAATTTTCCATCGCCTGGTGCATCCAACATTAATATTTTATTCTTAACATCCTTTCTGATCACGGACCTCTCCCTGTAAGGTACACTGGGCATTTGGCGCCAGGATCAGAGACTCAGGATCCCTTCTTCCATACAATTCCGACCCGGTTCCTCTGTGTTCTGTTTTCAGCATCTCTCTGTGCCTCATAGGCCTTCTTAATTAAAGCCGGAACTCTTAAGCTCTACTAGTCTTTGACCCTGTTTTCATAACACAACTGTGCCAGCCTTCCGAACATATGAGCATTTGTTCCAATCAACAAAGGACACCATCATACAGTCCAGTGGGGACACACTAAGGCTAGGGTCTCTACTTGTTCGGCCACTCAGCCGGAGGTGGGGAAAGACAACCAAATTCGGATATACCCGGAATAGGGGTAGGCCTTCTCATAACCCCCATACATGCAGTCCTTCAATGGTTGTAAGTAAAGTCTGACAAATGCTTCTGATACCAATCTTGGAACATAATTGTCACTTAGGAGCCACTGTCTAATATAGCTCTTGTAGACACTCCGTTCACCTTTACATGTGGTCTCCATGGAGGGACCCACTATTCTGGACCAGTCTGGAGGCGGTAGTGGGGGCCTGGGCAACTGACCTTGCCACAAAGGACGTGAATTAGCATTTTGGTGCCCTCACTGGGATCATATGCGTGCACCTCTTAACCACTGATTTCTTCTCGAAGCTCTCCTTGTAGCCTATATGCAACTTTGTCCAGTGTCTTTTGGGGACTGGCATTCCCTTTTCATGTGCCCATCTTTCCCACAATTATAGCAAAACATGCTTTCTGGAGTTTGAGCTGGCAGTATACACACTGGGAAGCCAGAGGCGAGTATTACTAACTGGAAACCTTGGTGCCATCTCTGTCTCTGGGCGTGATAAGCATTTGGAGACATCTCGTCAGTTTCTCCACTTCCATGGTCAAGGAATCGAGTTCGGAGCTGTTATCAGCAGGAGAGATACATGGGTGGGTACCCCACCCCCATATGAATACTGCAGTCGGGATATAGGTCAGGGCCCTTACTTGCAGGCGTGGCCTTCATAAAGGGACTGTTTTGAATTCGGATCTCTCTCAACAGTTAGCCCCATTGTGACATATCTTTTCCTTGTCAGAGCACTCATTGACTGCCAACCTCTGCCCTGAACTTCACTTGATGGGTCACCCTCAGTCACTTTCTCGGTCGTGCTGGCAGCTATTGGTGCAGGTCCTCCCGGTCGTCTTTTCTCAACTCCTCAATTTCTCTCATTAATTCATCATAGGAGGTGGGATTCAGTCGATCTGCCAGGTGTAACTGAAGCAGCAGCAGTTCTGAGAGGGGGCAGACTAAGGATCTGTCCAGCCTGGTTCGGTCCAGTTCAATCGCTGGCAAACTACCTTTTCTGAGGCATTCTTGCAACAATTTTTCCAGCTTGAGATACATACACAGACAACAACTCCCCTTGGTACTGTTGTGCATCTCTTACTCTCCACCATAAGGTCCTCATCGAATCTGGGCTCCCTACACATTCTCCAAGGCCTCAAGATGAGCCTGTGCAGTCGCTTCAGGGTTACTGGCCGTTTGCTTACGGATGGTAGCCGGGGCGGGACCTCGGAGGCTCTCACCTAACCCTCTTTAAGCTTTTCACCTTCGAGCATTGCCATTCTAGCACTTGGGGGGCAACATAGTCTATCCAGGTCTCCCAGTCATCCTCCCTTGGGGGTGGGGAGGAGTGCCAGAGAAGATCTTCAGCCTTGGTAGAGTCGTGACTAATGGCAGGTGCAGAAATAGGAGTCTGCATTGGTTCAGACACCATTACGGGCACTGGAGCAGGAGAGGGTGTTGGGGAGGAACACCCCAGGTGGCAAGAATAGTTTCTTCAAGTCCTCCACAGTTTCCCTCTCCCAGCAACCATTCAGCAAATTTCTCCTCAAAGTTTCAGATAGTGGTGGGGCTGATTCCCCGGGTCTTTACTGTCCTTAGTTATCACTCTCCAAGCAGTGAGGCTCCCTCTGGGGTAATGGTCTGTGGCACTTTGGAGCTATCTATGGGATCCTTAAACTCTACTAGGGCCAGGAAAGTGTGGGTGAGCAGATTAGCATGCCGACCCACCACCACAGGGTTTGTAAACCTTCCACCTTGGAAAGTACTCCTGCACAGTGTCCGTGTTGATACCCAGGGGGATGTCCAGGATAAGCATAGCATTTTGGAGTCGATCTCCTCCCCAGTACACCACTCCACCAGCGGTGCACAGCCACTTCTGTCGGGTACCCATTTTTTCTTAACAGTGGTTAGTAAATATGGCCACTAGGGACACACAATCCAGCGGTGAGCCTCAAGATGTAACCCCTAGATGCGCTATCCCAGGGGCTACTACCCTGCCTGATTTGCCACTAACAGGTTGAGGGCCTGGATCCAATGGCGGGTGCCTCCACCCAGAGGTCAGGGTTGCAATAGTTAAACTAACTTGGTCACAGCCCTCTGGGACACTGCAACCCCCTTTCTTCCCACTAGTGGCCCACACAATATATCAAATTACCTTCACAGTATACACTTACCCCCAGGTCTGGTTCCGGCACTGGGACCTCCTGTGAAATGAGATACAGTGCAACAATCACAGTACAGTACTTTAACATAGACAAATACCTCAGGCAGTATAACTTTGCTGAAACAAGCAGCTCTGATTTATTTAGGGGATATAACAAGGACAGGGAAATCAGGTTAATTAGCTTATCACTCTAATAATCTACCTATGGCTCTGTGCACAGGCCTATCCCTATCAGTTACTGTCCCTGGGTACCCAAGCCCTAGTGGCTAGTCCAAACCGTGGCAGCTGGTGAGGGGCCCTTTCACACAGAGAAAGGAGAATTAAACAGTCAGCAGTACAGTAATTCCATTTGGATTTAATGTGGCAATTCAACAGGAGCAACCCAATTAGTACTCACGACCTCCAAATAAGATAGGGTCCTTCAATGTCAGCAGGGCTCACTTGGGGTACACAAACCTCTTCACACATCCATATAAAGAAAGTACTATACCAGGCAGGCTGCATCTGTATCCCGATGCAATTACTGCACAATACCGGGAGAACACACAGCAGATTCAGTTCCTGACAGACCCGAGTGCAATTTTCAGCAATTCTTCCAGTCTTCTACAGGGTGAGCCTGGTTTCTACTCTTCAGAGATCCTTTGATTCTTTTCTCAGGGACGGATTCAGTCCTAACAAGCTGTTACACAAGCTGCAGACCGGAACTCTGGGCCTTACACACGTTTTTGACTAAAACTGCACACTGAAAAAGCACAGGGCTCCTTCCTTCTTCACTGCCAAAGCTCAACTGAAGCTCCAACTGACAAAACTGGGCACTTCCTTTGAGTTCCTCCCAGTTCTTGACTGGATTGGCTGTCACTCACAATAGACTGCTGCTGTTGGTCCAAAAGGCACTGAAGTCTAAACTACATCTCCAGAGTCACTGCCCATACAATCCTCTTGTGGCTGGCTCAGATTATGAGTCAAGGCACCATTTTAAACTAGCTTACCCCACACTGATTGGTCCAGTTCAGCAGTTCAAAACTAGAATGGGGAACTAGCAGACACAGTTCTGACTGCAAAGAAAGCAGGTTAGACAAACTGTAATTTCATTATTACTCTAAATAATTTCTGGCAAACAGTTACATCTTTCAGATAGGTTCCTTTGCACTCCTAGTGACTGCAAAAATGAAGTGAATTGGCAGCAGCTCAAGTGGTACTCAGAGAAGCACACAGTCCCCCATACAAACTAATTATGTCTGCAAGCAGACAGCTCTTAAAGAGACAGTACCAGAGGCTCTAAAACACTCACTGATAAATGGCTTAAATGCCAAACACCATTCAGGCTTGGAGCATTCAAGCAAGCTCCTGGAAGTCTTTTGAAGCCCCCATTTGCAGGGGTTACTTATACTGGATATTCCTTGGGTACCAGCAAAACACTGTTGAGGAGCATTCTCCAAAGTTGAATGTTTAAAAACCCTGTGGTGGTCGGTCGACAGGCCGATTTGATCTCCCAAACTTTCATAGCCTTAGTACAGTGTAGTGACCTTGTGGACAGCTCTAAGTGCCACAGACTATTGCCCCAGAAGGGGTTCTAGCTGATTGGATAGTGATAACAAAAGTCGGTAAAGACCCGGGGAGGATGAGCCCCACCATTATCTGAGAATTTTGAGGAGAATTTTCTAAGTTGCTGCTGGAGGAAGGAAAACCATAGAGGACTTTAAGAAACTATTCCTGCCACCTAGAGGTGTTCCTTCCCCAACACCACCTCCCACTCCAGCACCTGTTACTGCCCGCCTTCTGTGCCCATGCCAATGCTGGCTCCTATATCTGTACCTGCCATTAGTCATGACTCCTGTCGGCTGAGAATCTTCTCAGGCACCCCCGGGGAGGGATGACTGGAGACCTGGATAGACTATGTTGCCCCTTGGTACCAGTGGCAATGTTCAGAGGCTGAGAAGCAGAAAAGAATCATAGAAAGTTTGAGGGTCCGGCCCTCAAAGCCATTAAACCTTTGAGGTCCACAAACCCTGATGCATCTGCTCAGAAGTACCTATCTGCACTCAAAGGCAATTTTGGGAGATTGAGTCAGGGAGAATTTGAAGTGGAAATTCAAGGTACCAAACAATGGAAAGGGAAAATTTGTCTGCATATGTTACTCATCTAGAAAGAGCTTTGCAGAAAGCTTACCGAAAGGTGGGGTAGCCGTCAATGACTTGAACCATGTGAGATTGGGTCACATACTGCAACATGCAAATGTAACCCCTGCAAATGGGGTTCCCAAAAGACTTCAGGAGCTTGCTTGAATGCTCCAAGCCTGAATGGTGTTTGGCGTTAAGCCATTTATCAGTGAGTGTTTTAGAGCCTCTGGTACTGTCTCTTTAAGAGCTGTCTGCTTGCAGACATAATTAGTTTGTATGGGGGGACTGTGTGTTTCTCTGTTTGAGTACCACTCGAACTGCTGCCAATTCACTCCATTTTGCAGTCACTAGAGTACAAAGGAACCTATCTGAAAGATGTAACTGTTTGCCAGAAATAATTTAGAGTAATAATGAAAATACAGTTTGTCTAACCTGCTTTCTTTGCAGTCAGAACTGTGTTTGCCTAGTTCCCCATTCTAGTTTTGAACTGCTGAACTGGACCAATCAGTGGGGTAAGCTAGCTCTAAAATGGTGCCTTGACGAATCAGAACTTGGACTCATAATCTGAGCCAGCCACAAGAGGATTGTATGGGCAGTGACTCTGGGAGATGTAGTTTAGGCTTCGCGCCTTTTTGGACCAACAGCAGCAGTCTATTGTGAGTGACAGCCAATCCAGTCAAGAACTGGGAGGAACTCATGGAAGTGCCCGGTTTTGTCTGTTGGAGTTTCAGTTTTAGCTCTGGCAGTGAAGGGAAGAAACCCTGTGCTCCTTCAGTGCACAGTTTCAGTCAAAAACGTGTGTAAGGCCCAGAGTTCCGGTCTGCAGTTTGTGTAACTGCTTGTTAGGACTGAATCCATCCTGTGAAAAGAATCAAAGGATCTCTGAAGAGTAGAAACCAGGCTCACCCTGTAGAAGACTGGAGAAATTGTTGAATTGCACTCGGTCTGTCAGGAACTGAATCTGCTGTGTGTTCTCCCGGTATTGTGCAGTAATTGCGATCGGATAGAGAAGCAGCCTGCCTGGTATAGTACTTTCTTTTTACCATATAAATGTGTGAAGAGTCTCGTGGAGCTCAAGAGTAGCCCTGCTGACGTTGAAGGACCCTATCTTGTTTGGAGGTCGTGAGTACTAATTCAGGGTCGCCCTGTTGAATTGCCACATTAAATCCAAATGGAATCACTGTACTGCTGACTGTTTAAACTAATTTTTTTTTCACTGTGTGAAAGGGCCCCTACCAGCTGCTACGGTTTGGACTAGCCACTAGGGCTTGGGTACCCAGGGACAGTAACTGGTAGGGATAGGCCTGTGCACAGAGCCATAGGTAGATGAGTAGAGTGATAAGCTAATTAACCTGATTTCCCCTGTCCTTGTTAAACTCCCCAAATAAATCAGAGCTGCTTGTTTCAGCAAAGTTATACTGCCTGAGGTATTTGTCTATGTTAAAGTACTGTACTGTGATTGTTGCACTGTATCTTATTTCACAGGAGGTCCCAGTGCCGAACTAGTCCTGGGGTAAGTGTATACTGTGAAGGTAATCTGATATATTGTGTGGGCCACTAGTGGGAAGAAAGGGGTTGCAGCTTCCCAGAGGGCTGTGACCAAGTAAGTTTAACTATTGCAAACCCTGACCTCTGGGTGGAGGCACCTGCATTGGATCCAGGCCCCTCAACCTGTTAGTGGCAAATCAGGCAGGGGTAGTAGCCCCTGGGATAGCGCCATCTAGGGGTTACATCTTGGAGGCACCGCTGGGATTGTGTGTCCTCTAGTGGCCATATTTATGAACCACTGTTAAGAAAAAATGGGTACCCGACAGAAGTGGCTGTGCACCGCTGGTGGAGTGGTGTACTGGGAGGAGATTGACCCCCAAAATGCTATGCTTATCCTGGACATCCCCTGGGTATCAATACGGACACTGTACAGGGAGTACTTTCCAAGGTGGAAGGTTTACAAAACCCTGTGGTGGTGGGTCGGCATGCTAATCTGCTCACCCACACTTTCCTGGCCCTAGTAGAGTTTAAGGATCCCATAGATAGCTCCAAAGTGCCACAGACCATTACCCCAGAGGGAGCCCTCACTGCCTGGAGAGTGATAACTAAGTACTGTAAAGACCCGTGGGAATGAGCCCCACCACTGTCTGAAACTTTTGAGGAGAAATTTGCTAAATGGTTGCTGGGGAAGGGAAAACTGTGGAGGACTTGAAGAAACTATTCTTGCCACCTGGGGTGTTTCCCCCACACCCTCTCCCGCCCAGTACCCGTAATGGTAGCTGAACCAATGCAGACTCCTATTTCTGCACCTGCCATTAGTCACGACTCTTACCGAAGGTTGAGGATCTTCTCTGGCACCTCCCACCCCCAGGGGAGGATGACTGGGAGACCTGGATAGACTATGTTGCCCCAAGTGCTAGAATGGCAATGCTCGAAGCCAAGCGAAAGAGGGTTAGTGAGAGCCTCCGAGGTCCTTTCCTGGCTACCATCCATGCTAAATGGGCCAGTAACCCTGAAGTGACTGCACAGGCCTATCTTGAGGCCTTGGAGAATGTGTATGGGAGCCCAGATTCTGATGAGGATCTATGATGGAGAGTAAGAAATGCACAACAGTACCAAGGGAGTTGTTGTCTGTGTATGTATCTTGGCTGGAAAAATTGTTGCAAGAATGCCTCAGAAAGGGTAGTTTGCCAGCGATTGAACTGGACCCGAACCAGGCTGGACAGGATCCTTAAGTCTGCCCACTTCTCAGAACTGCTGTTGCTTCAGTTACACCTGGCAAATCGACTGGAATCCCCACCCTCCCATGATGAGTTAATGAAAGAAATTGAGGAGTTGAGAAAGGCGACCTCGGAGGACCTGCACCAATAGCTGCGCTACGACCCGAGTGACTGAGGGTGGCCCATCAAGTGAAGTTCAGGGGCAGAGGTTGGCAGTCAATGAGTGCTCTGACAAGGAAAAGATATGCCACAATGGGTAACTGTTGAGAGACATCCGGAATTCAAAACAGTCCTTTATGATGGCCACGCCTGCAAGTACGGGCCCTGACCTATATCCGACTGTATCTACGTTATGGGGGTGGGGGTACCACCCATGTATCTCCTGCTGATAACAGCTCCAAACTTAATTCCTTGACCATGGAAGTGGAGAAACTGACGAGATGTCTCCAAATGCTTATCACGCCGCAGACAGAGATGGCACCAAGGTTTCCAGTTAGTAATACCCCTCCCTGGCTCCCAGTGTGGCGCTCGGCCAGCTCAAACTCCAGAAAGTATGTTTTGCTTAATTGTGGGAAGGATGGGCACATGAAAAGGGAATGCCGGTCCCCAAAAGACACTGACAAAGTTGCATATAGGCTACAAGGAGAGCTTTGGAGAACAAATCAGTGGTTAAGAGGTGCACGAAATGATCCCAGTGAGGGCACCAAAATGCTAACTCACGCCTTTGTGGCAAGGTCAGTTGCCCAGGCCCCCACCATCGCTCTCCAGACTGGTCCAGAATAGTGGGTCCTCCATGGAGACCACTGTAAAGGTGAATGGAGTGTCTACAAGAGCTGTATTAGACAGTGGCTCCCAAGTGACAATTATGTTCCAGGACTGGTATCAGAAGCATTTGTCAGACGTACCCTTACAACCATTAGAAGGACTGCATGTATGGGGGTTAAGTGAGAAGGCCTACCCTATTCGGGTATATCCAATTTGGCTGTCTTTCCCCACCTCCGTGGCTGGAGTGGCCGAACAAGTAGAGACTCTAGCCTTAGTGTGTCCCCACTGGACTGTATGATGGTGTCCCTTTGTTGATTGGAACAAATGCTCATATGTTCGGAAGGCTGGCACAGTTGTGTTATGAAAAACAGGGGTCAAAACTAGTAGAGCTTTAAGAGTTCCAGCTTTAATTAAGAAGGCCTATGAGGCACAGAGAGATGCTGAAAAATAGAACCAGAGGAACCGGTCGGAATTGTATGGACGAAGGATCCTGAGTCTCTGATCCTGGGGCCAAATGCCCAGTTACCTTTGCAGAGGTCCGTATCAGAAAGGATGTTAAGAATAAAATATTAATGTTGGATGCACCAGGCGATGGAAAATTGCTGAGGGACTGCTGGTCAAGCTTAGTATTTTGCCCGCTAGAGCCCATGCTTATGCCAGAAGGGTAATGGTCCAAGTTCATAATGTGTCTGACAGAGACATTCGAGTAAATAGAGGTTGCATCCTGGCTAATGTGCATTGTGCAGACACTGCAGTGCTACCCAGCAGCAAGAGTTCGAGGAAGAATGACAGAGTAACGCCTGACTTGTTTGATTTCAGCACTCCGTTGCCAGCTGAATGGAAAGTGAGGATCAGTGAGAAGCTTGCCCAGAGAGACCAGGTGTTTTCTTTAAAGGAATGGGACGTAGGTGCATGCAAGGAGCTGAGCACAATATCTGGCTGCATGACGTAAAGACCATTTCGTGAGAGGTCTCACGCCTGGCACCTGCTGACATAGATGATGAGAGCGGCATCTGCAAGAGATGTTAGCTGCTGGTGTAATACAAGAATCCAGAAGCCCTTATGCTTCCCCATTGTGGTAGTGAGGAAAAGAATGGGACAGTAAGGATGTGTGTGGATTATCGCACCTTAAACCGCGGACTATCCCTGATCAGTACACAATGCCCCGCATTCAGGATGCTTTGACTGCCTAAACGGGAGCAAGTGGTTCTCTGTGCTGGATCTCCGCAGGGTACTACCAGATCCCGATGGCCCCAGAGGACCGTGAGAAGACAGCCTTTATCTGTCCACTTGGCTTCTATGAATTCAAGGAGGATGCCTCAAGGATTTCAGGTGCCCCAGCCACTTTTCAACGATTGATGGAGCGTGCAGTGGGGGACATGAACTTACTAGAGTGCCTGGTATACCTAGATGATGTTATTGTGTTTGGCAGCTCACTGGAGGAACATGAGAGCAGATTATTTAAGGTATTGGACCGACTGGAGACTTTGGCCTTAAACTGTCCATTGATAAGTGTCAATTCTTTCAAACATCAGTAAAGTATGTGGGACACATAGTATCCACTGAGGGAATAGAGACCGACCCAAGTAAGTTGAGGCCTTGACTACCTGGCCACAGCCCAAAATCTAAAAGAACTGCAAAGATTCCTGGGATTCTGTGGTTATTATCGGCGTTTCATCAAGGACTATTCAAGAGTGATCTGCCCTTTACTTAACCTTACTCAAGGGTATCCCCAACCCACAAAAATACCAAAAGTCAGCGCCTCAAGACCGAAAGAGTGTATTGTCCGAAGTGAAGTATTTGGGGCTCGCTGGACTCCTGATTGTGAGACTGCTTTTCATGAGATCATATATCAACTTACCCATGCTCCAGTGCTGGCCTATGCCGTATCCAAGAAAACCTTACGTCCTGCACACTGATGCTAGCTTGCAAGGGTTGGGGCTGTGTGGTACCAAGAGCACGAGAATGGCCTGAGACCAGTGGCCTTTGCCAGTAGAAGCCTGACCCCATCTGAAAAGAACTATCCTGTACATAAGTTAGAGTTCTAGCTTTGAAGTGGGCTATTGTTGACCAATTCCATGAGTACTTGTATAGGCTAAAATACTAGTAAAACTGACAATAATCCTTTGACCTATGTGCAGACCTCTAGCTAAGTTGGATGCCACTGGCCATAGGTGGCTTTCTGCATTATCTACATATGACTATGCTCGAATACCGAGCAGGTCTGAACCACATAGATGCTGATGCTCTCTCCGGAGGCCTGTTCCCCAGAATGATTGGGTCCGATTGGCAGAACCTGACATTCAGGCACTCTGCGGAAGTTTGACAGGGAGGAACAATGTCCACGGATGCAGTGGACTGCATGGTGGATTGCTTGGGACCCTCTGAGAATTGCATACCCTTGCTTATTGCCACTTTTCTGCAATAGACATTGGTGCACTGCCTCAGCTGGACAATGACAGTATTCAAGGGCTCAATCCTCAGATCCCATGATCAAAGCAGCTTTAGAAGCCCTCTATGCAGGAAAAGATGTGTCCAATTACGCCCACTGATTTGAGAACTGCACTGTTATACAAAGAAGGTCCTAAGTTGAAACTGATCAATAAACTGTTATACAGAGAAACAGTAGACAGAGGGGAGAAGTAGACAAACAACAACTAGTGCTGCCCACTGCCTTCGAGACTCAGTACTGAGGTCCTTGCACAACCACATGGGGCACCTTGGTATAGACAGAACACTTGACTTGGTGAGATCCAGATTCTGTTGGCCTAAGATGGGGGTGATGTGGAGCAACACATTCAACTTGTAGGTCGCTGTTACAGAGGAAAGCTTTGCCCGAGAGGGCTGCCCCCTTGTTAACATCACCACCAGTGCACCCATGGAGCTGGTCTGTATTGATTTTCTGAGTTTGGAGTCAGATCAAAAGAAATATCAGTAATGTGCTGGTGGTCACTGACCATTTCACGAGATATGCCCAAGCTTTCCCCACCAAAGACCAGAAAGCATCCACTGTGGCCAAAGTACTTGTAGAAAACTTTTTTGTTCACTATGGGCTCCACAAAGAATCCATTCTGATCAAGGGAGAGACTTTGAGAGTTGTCTGATCAAAGAGATGCTTTCTCTGTGGGAGTGCGAAAGTCCAGAACCACTCCTTACTACCCCCAGGGGACCCACAGCCTGAACGTTTCAACCGCGACTTTGCTAGATATGCTAGGCACCCTGCACCCAAAGGACAAGCCTAGATGGAGCCAACAAATTAGCACCCTGGTACATGCTTCTAACTGCACCAAAAGTGATGCCACTGGGTTCTCCCCTACACGCCTGATGTTTGGAAGAGAAGCTCGACTACCAGTAGATGTGTGTTTTGGGGTCTCTCCTGATGGGGTTCAAGCTGACAACTATTTACAGTATGTGCAAAGTTAAAGGCCCAGCTAACTCATGCGCACTCAACTGGCTCTAAACCATGGCTGCCAAAAAGAAATCTGGCCAACAAAGAAAGGTATGATAAAAGGTGAAAGCACAGGAACTCCAGGAGGAGATCGGTATTGCTAAGAAATCTGGGACTGCATGGCAAACACAAGATTGCTGACAGATGGCACCATCTCCCTCACATTGTAGTGGGCAAACTAGATGATCTGCCAGTGTACAAAGTAAGGCCTGAGAATAATTCAAAAGATGTAAAAACAATGCATAGAAATCATTTACTGCCCATTGACAAATCTTGATTGAGTCTGAGCCCTCAGAAGATGCCCCTCTGACCAGTGACTAGAGCTGCTGCTAAGAAAAGATCAAGGAAGTCTGCACCTACAGAAGCAGAGTTAAAGTGTTCCCCTGCACAAGTCCCAGTTGAGCATGACTGTCAGTCCATATCAGAAGAAAGTGAGAGTGACTTTGAATACTATCCTTCTTACTAACTGAGTCAATTGTTTGGGGCAATCCCCTAGTCAATACTGGAGACAAAGCTGGGCCTTCTGGACTGTCTAAGCCCCCAGCTTCATCCCTGGAGCCAATGCTCCCAGAAAGTGAAGTGCAAAATATCAGATCAGATGAATGGAATCATTGTGCATGGTTGAACTGTTTGAGCTTTCAGGAGGAAATGATAGATTGGGGCAGACTGGTGATACAATCTAACAAGAAGAGTATTTTGAGTGCTCTGACAGTCCACTGCCAGTGTCCGAAAGCTCTCCATGTGAGCCAAATGTTGTGGACTCAGAAACTGTAACTCCTGGAGCTGAAAGTGCCCTCGAGTACTGGCCTCTCTACCCCCAGGAGACTCCCCTGACAAGTGAGGACAATGCTGAAAATGAGGCTCAGAGTGCAGAGACTGTAACAGTTCCCCTAGAAAGACTGGTCGAGCTGTAAAGCCTGTGGTGCACCTCAGTTATGATTCACTTGGGAGGCCTGTGGACTTGCCTCTCAATGTTGTCCATAAAGGAGTGTATGTGCCTTCGAGCTCATTTCCCAAACTGAGCGCCAGTGCTAACTCCAAGTTACTTGTGTTGCCCTCTACATGGTGCCCTTGCCCTGTCCAGCCCCAAGGTAACTGATAGAGAAGGGCCCCTCTCTTCAGGTTTCATGTACAAGAGGTAATAACTTGAATTATGGTACAATGTGTGTGTAATACTGTGTAAAGAGTGACGACTGCAATGTTTCAGAAATGGTTCTTGGTAAAATGATATATTGACTGATGATTACATGTGTGAGCCTAATGCAAATGTATATGGTTGCAGTTAAACTTATGGGGTACTTGCTTGACGCGGATCGCCAAGCTTTCCCAGGCCAGGAAGGGTGTAACCCCTCAAATGGGGGTTCCCAAAAGACTTCCAGGAGCTTGCTTGAATGCTCCAAGCCTGAATAGTGTTTGGCGTTTAGCCATTTAACAGTGAGTGTTTTTAGAGCCTCCGGTACTGTCTCTTTAAGAGCTGTCTGCTTGCAGACATAATTAGTTTGTATGGGGGGACTGTGTGTTTCTCTGTTTGAGTACCACTCGAACTGCTGCCAATTCACTCCATTTTGCAGTCACTAGGAGTACAAAGGGAACCTATCTAAAAGATGTAACTGTTTGCCAGAAATAATTTAGAGTAATAATGAAAATACAGTTTGTCTAACCTGCTTTCTTTGCAGTCAGAACTGTGTTTGCCTAGTTCCCCATTCTAGTTTTGAACTGCTGAACTGGACCAATCAGTGTGGGGTAAGCTAGCTCTAAAATGGTGCCTTGGACGAATCAGAACTTGGACTCATAATCTGAGCCAGCCACAAGAGGGATTGTACGGGCAGTGACTTGGGAGATGTAGTTTAGGCTTGCGCGCCTTTTGGACCAACAGCAGCAGTCTATTGTGAGTGACAGCCAATCCAGTCAAGAACTGGGAGGAACTCAAAGGAAGTGCCTGGTTTTGTCTGTTGGATTTTCAGTTTTAGCTCTGGCAGTGGAGGGAAAGAAACCCTGTGTCCTTCAGTGCACAGTTTCAGTCAAAAACGTGTAAGGCCCAGAGTTCCGGTCTGCAGCTTGTGTAACTGCTTGTTAGGACTGAATCCATCCTGTGAAAAGAATCAAAGGATCTCTGAAGAGTAGAAACCAGGCTCACCCTGTAGAAGACTGGAGAAATTGTTGAATTGCACTCGGTCTGTCAGGAACTGAATCTGCTGTGTGTTCTCCCGGTATTGTGCAGTAATTGCGATCGGGATAGAGAAGCAGCCTGCCTGGTATAGTACTTTCTTTTTACCATATAAATGTGTGAAGAGTCTCGTGAGCTCAAGAGTAGCCCTGCTGACGTTGAAGGACCCTATCTTGTTTGGAGGTCGGAGTACTAATTCAGGGTCGCCTCCCTGTTGAATTGCCACATTAAATCCAAAATGGAATCACTGTACTGCTGACTGTTTAAACTAATTTTTCTTTTCACTGTGTGAAAAGGGCTCCCTCCAGCTGCCACGGTTTGACCAGCCACTAGGGCTTGGGTACCCAGGACAGTAACTGGTAGTGGATAGGCCTGTGCACAGAGCCATAGGTAGATGAGTAGAGTGATAAGCTAATTAACCTGATTTCCCTGTCCTTGTTAAATCCCCTAAATAAATCAGAGCTGCTTGTTTCAGCAAAGTTATACTGCCTGAGGTATTTGTCTATGTTAAAGTACTGTACTGTGATTGTTGCACTGTATCTTATTTCACAGGAGGTCCCAGTGCCGGAACTAGTCCTGGGGGTAAGTGTATACTGTGAAGGTAATTCTGATATATTGTGTGGGCCACTAGTGGGAAGAAAGGGGTTGCAGCATCCCAGAGGGCTGTGACCAAGTAAGTTTAACTATTGCAAACCCTGACCTCTGGGTGGAGGCACCCGCCATTGGATCCAGGCCCTCAACCTGTTAGTGGCAAATCAGGCAGGGTAGTAGCCCCTGGGATAGCGCCATCTAGGGGTTACACAAAGCATTCTAAATTGCAGATCCTCCAGTTAAGGCTCCAGGATAGGAGAGGTAACCCACCTAACTACTGTGACTTGATAAAGAAATCCGGGAGGTTGAAGGGAAGACGGAGATTGTAATTATGGGTGAGTGCAGCTCAAGTGATCATGGCACCAGAAGGCCCTTCCAAAATGGAGACCACTAAGGATGTCCCATCATGGGCTAAACGGTGGGAGATGAGTTGCTGCAGGAAGTAAGAAAGGTACAACCAGATGTTCTCACTGAGGTATCCTCTATTGACAAAGACCCTGGCCCCTGTCAGGACGTGACTGCCATGGGGGCAGGGGTATATCCTCAGGCATCCACTACTGAGGGTGGCTTCTTCGGCTGAGCTCAAGGAATTGACTGGCACCCTAAAAGAACTTTTGAGACATGGCACACTATCAGCAGGAGCCAGATCACAATCTGCCATTGGTGCTCCAGCATCCCCTGAAATGTTTTCTTCAAGGATGCCCCGACAGCCTGTCATTTGTCACAATTGTGGCAAGGATGGTCACATGAAGTGGGAATGCCATTATCAGAGGGACTTAGAGAGAGTGGTGAACCAGCTTCAAGGAGAGCTTTGGAAAATGAATCAGTGGTCAAGGGCTGCATGAAATGACCGGCAGTAAAAGCTTCAGCCATCCTAACTCAAACCCCTCTGTGGCTAAACTGTATGTCCAGGCCCCTGCTGTTGTCCCTCCAGACTGGTCCAAGATAGTGAGCCCTTCAATGGAGACTAATGTGGCTGTGAATGGTATTCTACTGGCTGTGCTTGACAGTGGGTCGCAAGTGACCATTGTGTTTCAGGACTGGTATGACAAACACTTATCTGATGTGCCCTTACAATCCCTGGAAGGTCTACATGTGTGGGGCTGAGCAAAAGTCTTATCCATACCTAGGATATGCCTGTCTCTGTTTGTCTTTCCTGCAACTGTCACTGGCGAGGAGCAAGTAGAGAGACACTGGCCCTAGTGTGTCCCCCAGTGGACTGTATGATGGGTCCTTCTGTTAATTGGGACAAACGCCCATGTATTTGGGAGACTGGCGCAACTCTGTCACAGAAACAAGGGCGACGGACTGGGAGGGCCCTGAGAATTCTGGCCTGATCAAGATGGCCTATGATTTGCAACAGAAATTGAGGAAGTAGACCAGGATGAACTGGTGGGGATTGTGTGGAAGAAGGATAACGATTCAATGGTACTGGCTCCTAACGCCCAGTGTACCATTCAAGGGAAGGTCCACCTCTGGAAAGATGTCAAGAACAAAATACTGATGTCGGATGCACCAGGTGATGGAAAATTGCAGAAGGATTATTGGTCAAGCTTGCATCTTGCCTGCTCATCCCATGCCTATGCATGACGATTGCTGGTCCAGATTCACAATGTGTCAGATCGGAGATCCGGGTGAACAGAGGGTGCACCCTAGCTCACGGTACTCTGTGCAGACACTGCAGTATTGCCCAGCAACAAGCACCCTGGTGAGAAGGAGAGTGACCCCAGACTTGTTTGACTTTGGTGACTCCCCATTGCTAGATGAACGAAAGACTAGAGTTAGGAAGAGACTTACCCAGAGAAACCAAGTGTTTTGTTGAAGGAATGGGATGTGGGATGTGTCCAGGGTGTAGAGCATCACGTACGCCTGCACGATGAATGACAATTTCAAGAGAGGTCCCAATGCCTAGCCACAGCAGACATAGAGGATGTGAGAAGACACCTGCAGAAAATGCTCGCTGCTGGCGTGATGCAAGAATCCAGGAGACCATACGCCACTCCCATTGTGGTTGTGTGAGAAGAATGGGTCTGTGAGGATGTGTGTCGATTATCGAACCCTGAACCAGCGGACCATCCCAGACCAATACACTATGCCTCGTATACAAGATGCCCTGGACTGCATGAATGGGAGCAAATGGTTCTCGGTGTTGGATCTTCGCAGTGGTTACTACCAGATCCCGATGGCCCCAGAAGACTATGAGAAACAGCCTTCAGCTGTCCATTGGGGTTCTGTTAGTTTCTGAGGATGCCATAAGGGATATTAGGTGCTCCGCCACCTATCAGCTGTCTGATGGAATGCGCTGGAGATATGAATTTGCTGGAATGCCTGGTGTGCTTGGACATGTCATTGTGTTTGGGAGCACTTTAGAAGAGCATGAGAACAGACTGTTTAAAGTCCTAGACCGACTGGAAGACTTCCGCCTCAAGCTGTCCATTGACAAGTGCCAGTTTTTCCAAACCTCTGTAAAGTATGTGGGGCACATAGTATCCACAAAAGGGATAAGAGACTGATCCCAGTAAGGTTGAAGCACTGACTACTTGGCCCCGCCCCATAATCTGAAAGAACGACATTTTCTGGGGTTCTGTGGCTACTACCACAGGTTCATAAAAGACTATTCAGGTGATTAGCCCACTTTGAACCTTACCCAGGGTTACCCTCCCACCCATCGTAAATACAGAAAAGGGGCCGCTAAAGAACCAGAAAAAGTATACTTCCGCCCAAGTGAACTCTTCAGGCCCCCTGAATGCCCGACTGTGAAGCAGCCTTCCATGAGATCATATACCAGCTCACCCATGCCCCCATCCTCACTCTATGCTGACCCCACTCAAACCCTATGTGCTGCATAATGGATGCTAGTCTGCAGGGTCTAGGAGTGGTGCTGTATCAAGTCCATGAGGTTGGCCTGAGACGCAGTAGCTTTCACCAGTAGAGCTTGACCCCGTCCGGATGAAACTACCCGTGCATAAGCTGGAGTTTCTTGTGCTAAATGGGCCATTGTTGACCAGTTTCATGAATACCTCTATGGGGCAAAGATATTGGTGAAGACTGACAATAACCTGTTGAACTATGTACAGACTTCAGCTAAGTTAAATGCCACTGGGCACCGGTGGCTTTCTGCATTATCAACCTATGATTATGCTGTTGAATACAGACCGGCCTGAACCATATTGATGCTGATGCCCTATCACGAAGGCCCACTTCTAAGAGTGATTGGGTCAGGCTGTCTGAACCTGACATTCGAGCATTGTGCCAAAAGTTTGATAGAGATGAACAGATGTCTCTGGACACAGTGGATTGTTTTAGTGGATTGCTTGGGCCCTTCTGACACCTGCATACCAGCTGCTTATTGCCACTTCTCTGCTCTAGATATTATTGCACTACCTCAATTTGACAATGACAGCATTCAGTGGGCTCAATTCAAAGATCCTATGATTCAGCCAGAACTTGATGCCCTGCACATGTGGAAAGATGTGTCTAAGTTACATTCAACTGACTTGTGAACTGCTTTATTGTTTAAAGAAGGCTCCAGATTGTAGTTGCTCAATCAGTTGTTGTAGAGAGAGAGACAGTAGATCATAGTGGCAAAGTAGACAAGCAACAATTGATCCTGCCCACAGCCTTTAAATATTTGGTACTGAGGTCCTCCACAATCACATGATGCACCTCTATATTGACAGAACCTTTGACCTGGTATAATCTCGTTTCTACTGGCCCAAAATGGGGGCTGATGTTGAGCACCATGTAAAGACTTGCAGTCACTGTCTGCAAAGAAAAGCCCTGCCTTGAGGGCTGCCCCTTGTTAATATTACTACCAGCACCCCATGGAACTAGTCTGCATAGACTTCATGTGTTTAGAACCTAATCAGCAAAACATTGGCAATGTGTTAGTGGTTACGGATAATTTCACACAGTATGCACAAGCTTTTCTCACCAAAGATCAAAAGCGTCTACGTGTCCAAGGTGCTAGTGGAAAATTTCTTCGTCCATCATGGTGCTCTCACAGATCCACTCTGACCAGGGCAGAGACTTTGAGAGCCAACTAATCAAAGAAATGTTCTCTATGGGGTGAAAGTCAAGAACACCCCATCACCTGCAGGAGACCCTCAACCAGAACATTTTAACCACACCTTCTAGACATGCTGGGCACCCTCCAGCCAAAGGCAAGCATAAATGGAGCCAGCAGATTAGCACCTTGGTACACGATGCAATTGAACAAAAATGATGCTACTGGTTCTCCCCTACTGCCTCATGTTCAGGAGAGAGGCTTGGCTGCCAGTTGATGTCTATTTTGGGGTCTCTCCAGATGAGGTCTGGAGCCGAAAACTACTTGCAATATGTACAAAACTGAAAGCTCAATTGAACCATGCCCTATCAACTGGCCCAGACAATGGCCACCAAGAGAAATCTAGCCAACAAAGAGGGCATGATAAAAAGTAGAGGCTCAAGAGCTTCAACCTGGAGACTGTGTCTTGTTATGCAATTTAGGACTGCATGGTAAACACAAAATTGCTGATTGGTGGCACCATCTTCCCATGTAGTAGTTGGAAAGTTGGATGATTTACCTGTGTACAAGGTGCACCCAGAGAACAACTCCAAAGCTGTCAAGATTATGCACCGTAACCACTTGCTACCTATCGGCCAAGTCATGATTGAGGCTGAACACCCAGAAATTGAGCCCCTGGGCCAGTGTCTCACGCTGCTGCAAGAAAGAGACAGAGTCAACCTATCCTAGTGGCCACAGATTTAAGATTTCTCACAGCATGCCCAGAATGATAGTGACTGCCAGTCCACTTCTGATGAAAGTGAGCACTATGCCTATTACCTCTCTTATGAACTGAGTCAGCTGTTTCAGGTAACCCCATGATTAATTGTGGGATGAAGCTGGGCCTTCTGAACTGCCTTACCTCCCAGCTTCGTCCTGGAGCCAATGCCCTGAACGAAGTGCAAAGTATCACATCTGAAGATGTTGAGTCTCTGTGTATGGTGGAACTATATGATTTGCCTGAAGAAGGGGCTGAGGGTTTGAGTCTTTCTGGTGACATGCCAGAACTTGAAGAACACTATGAGAGTGCTGATAACCCCCTTCAGTACCAGGGCCTCTTCAAAATGAGCAAAGTGTTGTAGAAACAGAGCCTACAGAGCAAGGAACTGACAGTGCTCCAAGTTTGGACATTTCTGCCCAGGCAGAGGCATCGTTCCCAAGTGATGAAAGTCCCAGGACCAGTGCTGAGAGTACAGAGACTGTAGTTGCCCCTCAGAAAGACTGGCCGAGCTGTCCAAGCCAGTAGTACACCTCAGTTATGATTCTCCCGGGAGGCCAGTGAATTTGCTTCTCAGTGTGGTGCACAAAGGTGTTTATGTCTCACCAAGCTCACTGCCCAAAATGAGTTTGACTGCCATTTCAGGTTACTTGTCTTTCCCTCTCACCATGGTGCCCCTGCCCCATCCAGCCCCAAGTTAGCTGATAGGGAAGGGCCTCTTCTTGCATTGTTTAAGGTACAAGAAGTTATTACCTGTTTCAGTATAGTAATGTTCAATTTACCTGTGGAAATATGCCTAATGTATTGTCAGAATGGACAAAGTATTGGGAAATGTAATGAATATGTATAGTAAAGTAATAAGTTTAAATTAACTGATGCATGATGGTACAGACTTGAAGCGGACGCCAAGTTTTCTCCAAGCAGGGAAGGTGTAACCCCTACAAATGGGGGTTCCCAAAACGCCTTCCTTGAGCTTGCCTAAATGCTCACTGCCAGGCTGGTGTCCTGCATTTTAGCAGTTTAAATGTGATTGTCAGAGAGTGCCTGTATAGCCTCTGTGCACTGTCTCTTTAAGAGTTGCCTGGATTGCAGTCATAAGTAATCTGAGAGGGAGTTCTGTTGAAAGATGTTACTATTAACTGAAAATCATTTAGAGGATAATGATAATGTAGTTTGTCTAACTGGCCTTCTTTGCAGAAAGGACTGTTTTGTTTATCTCCACTATCTTGGTCCTGGACTGCCTAACTGGACCAATCCGTACTGGTGGGACCTAAAATGGAGAAAGACTATAGAAGCTGTCTGGAGTCAAAATCTGTAAGAATTGTAGTTTTGGGCTTTTGGTGCCTTTCTGCACCTGAAGGGGAGCCTTTGTTGTGACTGACAGACAGATCAGCCAACCAAACCTTTTGGATCTTGGGAAATTCCAGGCTTGCTGCAGTTTGAGTCAGATCTAAGTTGGGAGCTGAAAAGCAACATGCTTGAGACAGCTGAGCAGCAGTTCTGTGAAGTTTGGCATGGGAGAACTGTGAAAGGACTGAGCTTTTGCTCTGCCTGCCTTCCCAAGAGGGAAATAGAGTTTATTCAGACTGAATCCAAGTTGTGAGGACTGTTTAAGCCACTGACTGTGACCAGGCTTTAACCTGAAGAAGACTGAAGATTTGCTGAATGCGATTAGCCTGTCAGGATTTCCAGCTGCTTTTGAATCCCCAGTTTGTGCAGAGACTTTGCGATTGTGACCAGAGACTGGTTTGCCTGGTACAGTGAATTTCCTTAGATGTAAATGTGCTGTGTATTGAAAGTGGGTCATGATTTGGTTCCCCACTGTGTGAACTGTGTTTTGCTTTGCTGGAAGCTTTACCCAGCCTAATAGGACTGAGTCTGCTTCACCTCCATTTGGCCTGGGCCATGCCACGCTGGCCCTGGCAGACTACCCCACTGCACAGAGAAAGCCACCGATGAGAGACCTGCCTGGGGATCAGCCCCTGCTCCATGCTTGAACAGGATCGATGCCTCGAGAATTGTGTGGGCCCTGCTTCTCCTGGCACTCCATATTAACCACCCACTGTCTTGATTTTTGTCCAACCTGTGTCCAGTCTTGGGTATCGTGAGTAATCATTAGGGTAGCTCCTGCAACAACAGCCTAATCTAAAAGTGTGTCATCTGATTGTCTTGTTGTTTTTCTTTTCATGAACTGAGCCCTCCAGCTCCGGATTACAAGTAGTGTGTGTTGTGCATGTTGTTTTCTTCCATCACAGGGCCCCAACCAGCTGCAACGTTCCTGGCTAGCCCACCATTCTCCATCTGAGTACCCAGAGTGTGTGTGACTGTTTATGGACTCTGAAGTATATGCATAACTGTTTGATTGATAGAGCCTTTAAGCAAATTAACATGATTACACCCCTCCTTGTTCAAGTCCCTTAAATAAATCAGATTTAACTCTTTTGCAGTTACCTTGACTGTGGTTCCAGTTTGTGCAAGAGTACTGTAGTGCTGTGATTTGCTGTGTATAACCTGTTTTACAGGGGGTCTCAGGGCCAGCCAGAGGAAATCCCTGATGGTAAGTGCAAACAGTGTGGGTACTTATGTGGTGTATCAGGGTATTGTGAAAGTGATTATGTGTATTGTTCCGCCACTAGTAAGGAAAGAGGGGGTTACAGTTTCCGGAGGGCTGTGCCCAGGTTAGCTTGACCACTACCAACCCTGACCTCAGGGTGGAGGCACCCATTTCAGAACTCAAGCCCTTAACCTGCTACTAGTCAAGCAGGCATGGGTAGTAGCCCTTGGGATAGCGTCACCTAGGGGTTACAGAAGCATGGCAGCAAGTTCAATGAGGAAGGCAGAAGACAAGAGACAAAGCACCACAGCTCCCAAAGCCTCACCATCCAAACCCTCCAGTGCTCATTCCTGGAGCTTCCAGAGCCACCACTGACTGTCGGAGACCAGCAGCGCATCACCTAGTAACACCCTCATCAACACTGCAAATCGATATGAGGCCCTCCATGACATGACCCCACAACATTAGACTTGACAGATCCAAAGGGAACGGGAGCCAACTGAACCTCCAGCTAGTGAGAATTTTGAAGACTGGGCCCTGGTCTGCAAGGAAGGGGCATGTGCGTAGCTGAGTGTCAGCTATCATTGCACCATCAGGACATGAGAAGCAACTGGTGCTGGCAATGGCCTCTGACATTCAGCAATGACACTCTTGTGATCTGTAAGTAAAAACTATCTGAATGGGGCTAAGTCCTTGGTCTAGGGTATAGGAGCGGGTTTTCTTCACAACCTGTTTGCCATGAGATAAGCTCTTCTGCCAAGTTATACCTGTTCCTTATGGCTCAGGCTTAGCTGTTCATGAAATGTCTGCAATCCATTTTGTAAATGTCACCATCGGCGTATCTGCAGAGATGAAAGGATGCCCTTATGCCTGAAGATGGCAAATCCAGCCTGTCTTTGACTAAGGTACTATCCAGAGCAGATACAGATTGCAGCCAATTAGCGAGACAAGGAGAAATATGCTCCAGGACTATTGAGTAAAACTGGCTGCTTCCAAGTGCTGATAAGGGTCAGATCCATGGACAGTGCTGTGAACCTCCAACATGCAGCCAGACATTCAGTTTGTTTTGCTGTTTCAATTTGCTGTTACATGATTACTATATAATATGATTTCCTGGCTGGGGAAATGCTGGTATACAAGCTTACTGAGTTTATCACTGTACCCAGCCCTCCCTTTTAAACCTCATAGGCAACAGAGTATCTCCCTGAATCACCCACTGAGGTTTTAACAGTTTCAGGTTATCGATTTCAGGAGGGGTGATCCTGTGAAGAGACTGATTCCTGGGATATTGAGGAGGAAAACAAAACTCAAGTCAAAGGCGATTACCTGAGGCTGGGCAACTGCTTGTAAATATGGTGTGGTGGTTAATGCAAGGCTGAAAGTACTAAGTGTACTAATAGCTGTGTGGGAAGCAGTTTATGTCCAGCCCTTCAGATAAGTCTAGTTTGGATGTATTTTACGTCCATAAATTAGCTCAAAACGCCCAAAAATTTAGTCTCTGAGTCACTGACGTCCAGTAACATTTCCTTGTTTAAGGCTGACGTCTGTTTTTCATTGTGTGGACTTCTTATCTTTAATTTTTTTCAGTCTTGTGGACTTGTTGCCAGTTGTCATGGGAATCTTTCTTTTTTTTCAAAATTCTGGTCTCCCCACCAGTTGCCGGCAGCGTTTGCTTCACGCATGTGTATGTACAGGGACAGACTATTTGGCGCCTGCAGCTATCATGAGGATGGTGATTGAGAGCAGCCTAGAGCAGACTGGACAAGCATGGGGTAAGTAGTAAGTGAGGGCTGGGAGTCGGGACACCAAGTCTGTGAAAGACAGTTTACTCGTCCTCTCTCATCAGCCTACACTCTCCAGATATAATGTTCCTTGTTAAAACAGCATTTAAATCGTGTGACAGCGTCAAGCAGCTACACAGTTCAGCTGCTTGGCTTAAATCTTGTGTTAAATTGCAAAGAGGCAGGGAATTGTAAATGCCCTTGTTAATGCTCAGTTTACCCTGGTAAGTCAGTCAGTGTGTGTACTGATAAAAAACTAACCCGTTTTTACCCAACTTACGTTGGGGCATGCAACAAACTGTTTCGTGTGTAATTGTGGCCAGGGTGTTGTTGTAGACTCACTTTCAGTTCTCCAGCTTAGTTAAAGTGCTGGAATTAAAAAAAAAAGCTCAGGAATGGGAAGGTTGGTACCACCAGTGCAGTTCAGTGCTGTGATTTTGTTTAGTTTAGCGGTAACCACCACCACTGCAAGTCATAATAAAGGGCTGTCACCTTCTGTTCTTCTTGCACTTTTTTATTGGTCAGCTTCAGCTTATAGTGGATTTCTTGATGCTTCTTTGTCTTTTGTCTGATGCATCCAGCATACATCTTGGTCTCGATTGTTGAAAGCGTGCACATTGTGTTACAGTTAGTGAGGTGCGGTGCTCCACAAATAATGCCCCATGAGACAGCTTTCCATAATCCACAAGACTGCTTAATTTTCCACTATGGAAGACAATGGCACATTTATTTAAAATTCCATGGGATGGCACCTATCTGGTACGTTTGTCTTCCTTGGGATATTTGAAAAGTTACCTGTCTGTGTTTGTTTTTCTTGTTACAATTACTTAGTAGGCAGCCCTGCTGAGCTATAACAAGTAACAACTCGTTTTTGTGAGTCCTGCTTCCGTCCATTTCTACTGCTGAGTGGGTGGGAGGAGCAGGTGGCAACCTAAGTGTTTAGCTCAAGGTCAAATAGTGATTATTTGACTTTCGTAGAAAGTTTTAACCTCTGAATCCTACTTCTCAAGTGTGTTTTACCCATTAGACCACACTGCCTCCACACAGTGTGTGTGTGTTTGTGTGTGTGTTGCGTTGTATTTTTATAAGATGGCAAGAAAAAAACTTACAAACGTTATGTTGAGGACTTAAACTGCCCATGCATTAAGATTTTTTACTGCTAGATAACCATTGGCTAACTACACTAAGCCTCTTCAGAGTGTGCAGCAAAGGATTAACAAAGCACTTCCCTGAGGCAATATAAGGATACTTGGCCTTTGGCCTTCTGCCTTCTTACTTTACTATTCACGCCTGCATCCTTATTCCGTTTATGAACATCCAGTCTTGGCTTATTGCTCACTTATATAATTGGCTGAAATGCAGAATATTTATGAGTATTGTGGATGTAAATAAGCCATTTGCTTTTGCAAATAGCTGAATTTAAATGCATCTGTATGTCAATTGGTTGCTAGCTAGCAAAATGGCAATACTGAGATTCCATTTGCAAAGTAAGCATGAAGGAGCACAGATCTCTGAGAAGCAGTCCTTTCTCAGCCATTTGCACATTGGGGTGGGTGCTTGATGAGACAGTTAAAGGAATAAGGTGCCCTGGGCTCTGTTGTGTCCACCACACCATCAGAAGAAGAGAATTTCAGTGAAAAACTTTTGTGTAGTGTAAAGTTAGCAAGGTGTTTGACAAAGTCCCACACAAAGATTAATATACAAGTTAGCCAGCCTTGAGTGGGTCCCAAGGTGGTAGCCTGGTTAAAATTGTCTGGACAAGAGGATAGAGAGGGTAATAGTAAATGGAGTTTACTCCGAGGAAAGGGTTACTAGTGGGTAACGAGGGTTCAGTACTGGACCGGTCTTCTTTAATGTCTTCATAAGTGACATTGCTGAGAAGCTGGATAGAAAGATGTTTTCCAGATCAGCCTATGGTTTTCCACATGGCAGTGCATGTCAGCTTGAAACACTGAGCCAGGTTATATTACCAAGTCTGAATCCAACCACAGCCAGTTACTCACTGTATGACCTTGAACAAGAACCTTGACTCTGCAGCGAATGCCAATTAGTTGACTTCTGAAACTATAGGACTTGGAGTAGTCTGACTGCCAAAATTTGTTGAATGGAATTATTTTGACTTCTGAAAAATTGGCAGCTGAGTATTTTGACTCCAGTAAAACTCAAATGACTTCCAGATTTCAACCCATGGAAGTATTTGACTTCCACCAAAAAAATTATCTGAAGCACTGTTTATGTCCTTCAAAGGTCATATGATTAGGTAGTGTACAACAGTTTAAATGTATACGGTAGTAGGCGGGGTCGTAAAGGCTGTAGCATAGATAGCTCTACTTTTATAGACTTCATATAATTTCATGATGGATGGTCTTTTTATGATAAACCCATGAGGCCCGGATGATGGCAGGGAAGGCCTCCTTTCCTTCCCAATCAGTTTTAGGGCAGAGGTCCTATTTTGTGGGTAAGGAGGGAGGGGGCAGAAGGGGCACACTTAGGATAAGCCAATGCTATAAAACCCCAGCTACCCTGCCCCAAACCTACTTTAATAAGGAGGGTGATTTTTGAATAGCATGCCCTTATCTGGGTAAATCCTACACCAACATCATTTGTAGAGTGGGCATGTGGGACAGCTAAGGGAAGCAGGCACCACAAATACCAGCCCCTGCCTCCAAGGTTTCTAGGGCTGGCAAAGAATGAAATGAAATGTTTTACCTTTTAGAGCCTTCTGCTGTAAACTACTCACCCTCCCTCTCCCCCACATCCTCCTCCTCGTATCATACAAACACTAGGAGGTCTCGTAGCGGCTAAGCAGTCCCATGATCTCTTAGCTGTTCTATAATTACTCACTGACTTCTGAAGATCCCTCTCTCTCTCTCTCTCTCTCTCTCTCTCTCTAAAGTAACACCAAGTTACAATTGAGAGGGGTCTCCCTGTTTACCAGTTTTCCTATTTTATTTTACCCCCAAGGGGTCCTTCAGGGATATTGATAGCCTGTGATATAGCAACCAGACAAATACTGTAAAGCCCACAGTTACAGCTGAAAAAGTATATAAGAAGAAACCATGTCTTAAATTGTATGTTTCAAAGCAGAGTTATATTGGTTAACAATTATATCTATCTGTTGATGTTTCAATGTGCTGGAGTCCCACAGAAGAGAAAGTAAAACCTGTTACAGGAAAGTGGCAGTTGGGACACACTCACAGCATGACTTGATGTTTAATCAAGAAAAAGAAAGGAAGTATTGTTATGTTGATTGCATATACACAAGAAACATGTTGCGGCAGCTTTCTCCACAAGCAGGTTATGGAGCGCAGCACTGTTGTGGCCAATGCCCCCACAGCCTGCAAAGGCTTGTCCCCTCCCAATGCCGTGGCACGCTGCTGCTGATGCTAGTTCAGCCAGCGTGCACAATCTTCTAAAAGTAGCCGCTGCAATCAGGGGCCTCGAATTGCAGTGTCAGCTATCCGCTGCAATGAGGGAACGACCGTCATTGCAGGGCGGGATGTAAACCCTGATATTGTTTAGGAACATGGCGGCTTGCCACCGTGTTCACAAACAATATAACCTTCCACCATGTTTAGTTACCTGCACGGGGCCCAATCCACGTCGGCTTCAGTGGCTAATGTTGATTGTGCCAGCGAGAGCCCACTCCCGTTAGCATTATGTCAACCCCCACCAACTGTTATTGTGTGTCGGCAGGGTGCCCAATCCCGTCGGCATAATGTAACCCCCGCCTTTAGTTGTGTGTTGACGGGGTGCCCAATCACTGTCGGCTACTGGCCCCCAAAAGAAGTCGGATGGCACGCTGGGAGCCCACCCCAGCGTGTCTAATGCCCTGTGAAGAAAAAAACTGTCCCGCAATGTTTTTCTATTTTTTTAATCCTGTGAAATCAGAAAACTGTCCGTCATGGTCTCCCTGTCCCCCTCCCACCACCGCACCCACCCACTGCGCACTCTGCCTCCCTCACCCTCCTCACCCCATACTTACCTCCGGAGTCCAGCGCGACGATCTTCGTGGACCGGAAACACGTCCGCACTCTTCAAAGCCGACCACTAACTGAGGAAATGCCGGTAGTCTGTATTATGGTAGAAATAGGGGTTTTCAACTTTAATGCACATCTCAGTCATTTTTGGATTTTGCCACCAAATTTTTAACATGGGTTTTGGACCCCTCCTCATGAATTCTCAAAGTGTTATGGCGTTAAATCGGCCCGAAGGTGATTTCATGGTGACTGTGGAAATCACCTTTGGTGCTGATTAATGAAACGACAGTGCCATTGTTCATGAGGTGGGCTCTCAAAAGGTGTATGTTGCAAATTTGGTGGAAAAATCCAAAAATGACTGTTTTATTAGGCGTATGCGAGTTGCTAGGCACGCCAGAATTCGCGAATTTACAATATTTTCATGCCAGATTTTCAACATTGACATTTTTTCACACCTCCTTCTGAACAGTATAGCTGTCATTGTTCACATCCTGGCAGAAATGTGTTTCTGCACTTCCGGTGCAGAACAGCTGTTGCTGTGAGAAATCACTGTTCAGGACAGGTTAAGAAAATGACATTGACACGATTAATGAGTAGAGGTCCTAAAATGCCTATGTTGAAAATTTGGTAACGATACTCATAAAATGATTTGTTAGAGCGTCGTTGCACAGTTAGCATAGCACGCTTGTAACTTCGCAAATTTATAATATTTTCCTCCAGATTTTCAACATTGCCATTTTCACACCTGCTTATGAACAGTACAGCTGTCATTTTTCCCACCCTGGCGAAATGTGTTTTGCACTTCGATCGTAGAATAGAGCGGTCGCTGTGGGAAATTACTATCCAGGGCAGATTAAGAAAATGAGACTGATACTGTTCATGAGAAGAGGTCCTAAAATGCCTATGCTGAAAATTTGATGATGATAGCCCATCAAATGACTGTGTACAAGTGTGCATTGCACACTTTCCCTCCCTTCTAACCATAAATTTGTAATATAAATCACGCCAGATTTTTCAACAGTGCCATTTTCCACACCTCCTTGAGCAGTACAGCTGTCATTTTCACATCCTGACCAAAACGTGTTTTCACAGTTCCAGCGCAGAATAACGCGGTCGCTGTGGGGAAATCACTGTTCAGGACAGATTAAGAAAATGACAGTGGCACTGTTAATGAGCAGAGGTCCTAAAATGCCTATGTTGAAAATTTGGTGATGAAACTCATAACATGACTATACTGTGGTAGAACGCTGTTGAGCATGGAAATCCATGCTCCCAACAGCGATTGTTGTGCTCACTAGCTCGTCCTTGTAGCTGTTGTGCTGCACTAGCTATGTAGCTAGTGCAGCATAATACCGAGAAGGTGGGTGCACATGCGTGGAAGCAGAGTGTGCATGTGTGATTGGGCAACCGGGCGATGCGCTAACAATGGCTGCGGTGGTGAAAACAGGCTGGAGGAACAGAAAACCACACCGGAATCTGAAAAAGTAAGGACAGACTACGGCGGCCATACACTATAAAAAGACTATGTATGATCGCTCATCACACAGCTAGGGTATTTTCAACTCTCGAGGTTTCCATGGTAGCGGACCTCTTCCAGATTACCATGGAAACCTTTCAAATGAAAAAATACCCTGTTGTGTAATGATCCTACACAATCTTATAGTTACAAGAGTGCGTTGAACTGTTTCCACGCACCCTTGTAATCCCCGCAATTTTGTAATATTTTCTCACCACATTTTCAACAGTGCCATTTTTCCACACCTCCTTATGAACAGTACAGCTGCCATTTTTCACATCCTGGCTAAAATATGTTTTTGCACTCCTGCCGGAGAATAGCATGTTCACTGTGGGAAATCACTGTTTGGGATAGATTAAGATTGAATAACTGAGGAGGGGAGTGACCGAGTTCAACTGAGCTCTGTCGGGACTGCTGCAGATTTGTTTGTGGGCAGAAAAAGGCCTCAAACGTGAGAGCCCAGTACAAAGGGCAGCCTGCAGCACTGGAAGAAACAGAACAAGAGAGCAAGTGATGGAGGGGAGTGAGTGAACTCACCGGAGCACTGTCAGGACTGCTACGGATTTCTTTGTGGGCAGAAAGGCATCATTGCAGGCAGGGGCCCAGTACAAAGGCCAGCCTGCAGCGGTGGGAGAAACAGTACCAGCAAGTGAGACAGGGGACTGAGGAGCTCAATGGAGCTCTATCAGGACTGCTGTGGATTTCTTTAGTGGGCAGAAAAGGCGCCAATGCAGGCAGGAGCCCAGTACAAAGGGCCGCTTTCAGCGCAGGACAAACAGAATGAGCGTGTGTGAGAGAGGAGACTAAGCGACCTCAACAGACTCTGTCAAGACAACTGCTGATTTCTTTGTGGACAGACAAGGTGCCAACACAGCCAGGAGCCCCATATACAAGCGTAGCCTGCAGCGCCAAGAGAAACCGAACGATCAAGCTTGGCAGAAGACACCAGGAGAAAGGACTGCTGTGTGAATGAACTTCTGCTGGGAGTAAAGTAGAAGAACTTTTGTATTTGGACCTTTAATTTAGGGTAAAAAAACTAACACACAAAGAAAAAAAAAAGTGTGTGTTTAGTTAATTGAACTGAATGGGTAACTGAAAAGTCATCTAGGTGTAAATCGCAGGTGACTGAAAGGACTTAACTGCAGTGAGGTTTAAATTACTTGTAGAAAGATCTGGTAAGTAGGGGAGTCTTAGCTAGAAGGAAGCTACATTTAAAGACTGCCTTGGAAAGATTCTGCTAATAGCTTGGCAGAAGACACCAGGAGAAAGGACTGCTGTGTGACTGAACTTCTACTGGGACCCTCCTTCCTGCCCCCCACCCAAAGCTAGTTCTATTTTTATAGGCTACAGGATTTGACTGACAACAGGAGAACTTCCTGTTTAGGGGCAGGAAGTGAGTGATCACAGAACCACCAAGGACCCACCATCCTAGAAGGGCAAGAGTAGCTCTCTGGCCCCTCTAGCTGCTGGAGGTCTGCCTCTGAACAAGTAAGTGGTCTACTGAGAAATATAGTATATTCTTGTCTCAGAACAGGACAAACAGGAGCTTAAAGGGCACACAGGCAGAAAGTAAGGAGAGAGAGAGAGAAAAACAGAGGAAAGAGTAAGGATTGCAAACAGTTAAGGGGCCAGAAATAAGACATGATTGGAGTGGTGCAGTGCAGTGGCTGTGGAGCAGCAGTCTTCCGGGAGATGTTCTGGAGGATGGGTGTTGTCCCATCTGCAGGCACCTCTCTGGGCTGAGGGAGGAGGTTGCTCATCTCCAGGCTGAGTTGGCCAGGATTTGGGACCTCCTCTCCATCCAGGGACCACCAGTGCCACTGCCGCTGCCTCAGAGGTTGCCAAGAAAGAGGAGCGGTTGGACCACAGTGGGCTCAGGGAGGGTGAGGGTGGTGGAACAGAGGTGCATCCTCCAGTTGTACCTTCCACACCTATGCCATTCTGGCAAAGTGTGGTTCCTCCATGGAGGCACCTGCAGTGGAGACCAAGGAGGATGCTGGGAACCTCCACAAAGGAGACCCACAGGAGGGTGGCAGGGGACCCTGCAGGAGAAGAAAACAACTCCTGGTGGGGGACTCCATTGTTAGGAAGGTAGAACTGGGCAAGGAAGGGAGAGGGAGGTAGGTGCCTGCCTGGTGCCATGGCTTGAGGGACAGGGAGCAATCTCAGGATTGCGAGCAGCTGCACAGGGAGGGAGCTGGATGTCATTATCCACCTAGGGACAAATGACCTGGCTAAGAAAGGATTAGAGAAGTGCAGGAAGAGTTTGTGGAATTGGGGAGGGTCTTAGTCAAGTAGCACTACGGTAACCTTCTCGGAGGTGCTACCCATCTATGGCATAGGAGAGGCTAGGGTGTTCCTGCATCATGGGATTCAATCAGTGGTTGAAAACTGGTGTGGAGCTCAGGGATTTGGCTTTCTTGGAGACTGAGGGTCCACCTGGAGTGATGCAAGCCTATACTGGCATGATGGGCTGCATCTGTCCGGAGGGGAACCAGGATCCTAGGTGATAGGTTTAAATGCTTCATTGTGAAGCTTTTAAACTAGCCAAGGGGAGGCACTGAAAGGAGCAGGAAAATCCTAGCCTCAAAACAATCACGGTAGTAGTGTAAACACCAACATGGAGGTGTCGATAGGGAGAAGGGCAGGGGTAAATGGAGAAAGTGACAAAGGCAAGAAGGACAGGATGGGGCAAAAGGGGATAAGGCCATCAGGAAATGGAGGGTAATGAGTACCAATGCCCGTGGTCTGGGCAACAAGCTCCTGAGCTGGTGGCCTTAATGGAAGAGGGATGCCTGGATATTGTAGCAGTCACAGAAACATGGTACACAGAGAACCATGACTGGGATGTTAACATACCAGGGTACATAACTACAGGAGAGACAGGCAGGGAGAAGAGGGGAGGAGTAGCTCTCTATGTAAAGGAAGGATAAAAGCAACTGAACAAAAGAGTAAACAGGGAGGAGAGGAGGCACAATGGGTCATCTTGGAGACTGAAAGGGCACCACAATCCGCACAGGAGTTGTGTACAGACCCCATGTCAGGGGAAGGAATGGACAAGGATATGATGGAAGGCATTCTTAGAATGGCAGAGAAAGGGAGATACTGTTGATGGAGACCTGAATATGCCAGATGTTAACTGGAGCACATTTGCTGCAGCCACATCCAAGAGCAGGGCCATTCTTGATGCCCTACAGGTGGCAGGCATTAGACAGCTAGTTTCGAACCCACTGTGAGGGAGCAATCTTAGACCTCATACTCTCAAACGGGGCAGTGAGAGGATCTCAGATCTAGAAGTGGGTTGCCATCTGGGGACAAGTGACCATCAAACAGTGTGGTTCACGTTAAACTCAGGTACAGAGTCAAGCCATACAAAAGTGAGGGTACTGGACTTTAGGAGGGCTGACTTTGTCAAGATGGGAAGAGTGCTTCAGAAAAGCACTAGCAAACAGGCTAGAAGGAGGTGTGGAGCAACAATGGGGAATTATCAAAACTGCCATCACAGAGGCAACAAGCCTTTGTGTGAAGCAAATAAACAAATCAAATGAAAGAAAAAGCCACTATGGTTCTCAAAGAGGTGGCTGTGAAAGTCAGGAAGAAAAAGATAGCATTCCAGAAGTATAAGGAAACACAGAAGGAGCAGAGAGAGGCTGTACCAGTTAAGGCAGAAAAGAAGCAGGAGGAAGTCAGAATAGCAAAGGCCCAAACTGAGGAAAAGATAGCCAACTCTGTTAAGAAGGGGATAAAACCTTTATAGGTACATCAGCGAGCGAGAAAGATAAAGGGAGGGATAGTGAGGCTAATAGAATGAATGGTGGGTGGGCAGAGGGGACAGTGAAAAGCAGGAATACTGAATGAATATTTCTGCTCAGTATTCACAAAAGATGGAGGAGAAGTGCCTAATCCAATTAACAGAAGCACTCTTGATAGGGGTCGATCCCAGTCCTTTCACAGAAGAAAGGGTTCTGCAAGAACTCCTAAAACTGAAGTGGACAAAGCAATGGGTCCTGATGGAATTCACCCCAGAATTCTAAAAGAATTAAGGAAGGAACTAGTGAAACCACTGGCTACTCTTTTAATAAATCATGGGAGGATGGTGTGGTACCCGAGGACTGGAGGAAGGCGGATGTGATTCCCTTCACAAAAGTGAGACCAAGACAGAGGCAGGAAACTACAGACCTGTCAGTCTGACCTCTGTGGTAGGGAAAGTGATGGAGTCACTTCTGAAGGAAAGAATAGTTGAGTACCTAGAGGTCAGTGGAGCACAGGATCCAAGGCAGCATGGGTTCACAGCAGGAAGGTCATGTCAGACTGAATCTAATAGATTTCTTTGACTGGGTGACCAAAGTAGTAGACCAGGGAGGGCTGTGACATGGCCTACCTAGACTTTAGCAAGGCATTTGACACAGTCCCACACAAAAGATTATTAGTCAAATTAACCAGCCTGGGAGTGGGTCCCAGGGTGGTAGCCTGCAAAACATTGGCTGGACAACAGGACACAGAAGGTAATTGTAAATGGAGTCCACTTGAAGAAAGAGGGCGTTACCAGTGGGGTACCGCAGGGTTCAGTATTGGTCCAGTCCTTTTAATGTCTTCTATCAGTGACATTGCAGAGGGACTGGAAGGAAAAGTATGCCTTTTGCAGATGACACAAAGATCTGCAACAGGGTTGATACAAGGAGGCATGGAAAGGATGAAAAGGACTTGGCAAGGTTGGAGGAATGGTCAGACGTATGGCAGCTAGGATTCAATGCAAAAAAGTGCAAAATAATGCACCTGGGAAACAAGAACCCAGGGAAGAATACACAATGGGTGGGGAGGTAGTAACAACAACAAAACAGGAAAGGGACCTGGGGTAATCATATCAGATGACCTTAAGGTTAGCAAGCAATGTGAGAAGGCAGTAGGGAGGGCCAGAGTATACTGGTATGTATAGGGAGAGGCATCAGCAGCAGAAAACAGGAAGTTGTTATCCCTCTGTACAGACAGTTGGTGTGACCCCATCTGAATACTGCAGTCCAGTTCTGGAGACCCCATCTCCGCAAGGACATAGACAGGATAGAGGCAGTCCAGAGGAGGGCAACTAAAATGGTGCAGGGTCTGCAAGAGAAGCCATATGAGGAGAGACTAAAGGAGCTTAATATGTATACCCTGAGGAAAGAAGGGAGAGGGGGACATGATAGAAACTTTCAAGTACCTCAAGGGAATCAACAAAGTCCAAGAGGGTAGCATCTTTCAGAAAAAGAGACTTGCAAGAACAAGGGACACAATTTAAAGATAGAAGGAGGGCAGTTCAGGGGCAATGTGAGGAAGTATTATTTCACAGAGAGGTAGTGGATGCATGGAACAGCCTTCCTGAGGAAGTTAGAGGTCTAAAACTGTGGGAGAATTCAAGAATGTATGGGACAGACATAAGGCAATTCTTGTGGGGGCAGGAAGATATAGGCTGTTGGTTAACTAGGATCTGCGGCCTATCCTGTAGGTAGGGAAATGGGCAGACTAGGTGGGCCAAGCGGTCCTTATCTGCCATCAAATCTATGTTTCTATGTTCTATGTTTCGTGCCAACGGGCTCTGTTGTGACTGCTGTGGATTTCTTTGTGGGCAGAAAATGCAGCAACACATGCAGGTGCCCAGTAGCAAAGGCCAGCTTGCAGTGCGGCTAAAACGGAATAGTGAGTGAGATAGCTTCAATGGAGCTGTGTCAGGACTGCAACAGATTTCTTTCTGTCCAGAATAAAGCCACCAATGCAGGCAGGAGCCCAGTACAAAAGGGCAGCCTGCAGCGCAGGAGACACAGACCGAGCGAAAGGAGGGAGGGGAGTATGAGCTCAATGGAGCCTGTTGGGACTGCTGCAGATTTGTTTGTGGTCAGAAAAGCCAGCAATGCATCGCAGGTGCCCAGTACAAATGGGCAGCCTGCAGTGGCGGGAATCCAGAATGAGCGAGTGGGAGAGGGGAGTGAGCGAGCTCAACGGAGCTCTATTGTAACTGCTGCAAATTTCTTCGTGGGCAGAAGAAGGCGGCAATGCAGGCAGGAGCCCAATAGAAAAGGGCAGCCTGCAGCCAGCAGAAACAGAATGAGCGAGTGAGTGAAGGGGAGTGAGCAAGCTCAACGGAGCTTTGTTGAGACTGCTGCAGATTTCTTTGTGGGTAGACAAAGGTGCCAACAGGGCAGAAGCCCAGTACAAAAGGGCAGCCTGCAGCACCAGGAGAAACAGAATGAATGAGTGACACAGGGAGTGAACGACCTCAATGGAGCTCTGTCGGGACAGCTGTGGATTTTGTGGGCAGAAAAGGTGCCAATGCAGGCAAGAGCCCAGTATAAATGGGCAACCTGCAGTGCAGGAGAAACACAATGAGGCGAGTGAGAGGGGAGTGAGCGAGCTCAGTGGAGCTCTATCGTGACTGCTGCAGATTTCTTTGTTGGCAGAAAAGGTGGCAAGCAGGCAGCAGCCCAGTACAAAAGGCCAGGCTGCAGCGCGGCAGAAACGGAATGAGTGAGTGAGAGAGGAGAGTCAGCAGGCTCAACAGGCCTGTGTTGGGACTGCTGCAGATTTCTTTGTGGGCAGAAAAGCCACCAACAGTGGCAGGAGCCCAGTATAAAAGGGCAGCCTGAAGCACCAGGAGAAACAGAATGAGCGCGTGAGAGAGAGGGGAGTGAGCCACCTCAATGGAGCTCTGTTGGGACAGCTGCAGATTTCTTAGTGTACCAATGCAGGCAGGAGCACAGTACAAAAGAGCAGCCTGCAGCACCAGAAGAAACAGACTGAGCAAGTGACAGAGGGCCAGGAGTTTCAACAGACCAACGTAATCAACATTCGCATTGACAAATGCTTGTTGAAATATTGGTCTAATATGTTTTTATTTATTTATTTATTTAACTCTTCGAAATAACCTTTGAGCTAGAAGCTCATTTACAAAGGTTCCATGTCGGGAGACATTAAAACAGTTACAGTGGCACAATTCACATAGACAGAAATACAGGTATCTAATGTAGGAATGCTAGCTGGACAAGATACAGTACATAGAAACATAGAAACATAGAATTTGACGGCAGATAAGGACCGCTTGGCCCACCCAGTCTGCCCATTTCCCTATCTACTGGATAAGCTGCAGATCCTAGTTAGCCAGCAGCCTACTTCTTCCTACCCCCACCCCCAGAATTGCCTTATGACTATCCCATGCATGCTTGAATTCACCACTGATTTTGACTCCACAGCCTCCTCCGGAAGGCCGGTCCATGCATCCACCCTCTCTGTGAAAAATACTCTTAAATTACCTCTGAGCCGCCCCTCTATCTTCAAATTGTGCCCTCTTGTTCTTGCACACCTTTTTTGAAAGATGCTACCCTCTTGGACTTTGTTGATTCCCTTGAGGTACTTGAAAGTTTCTATCATGTCCCCTCTCCTCCTTTCCTCGAGGCTATACATATTAAGCTCCTTAAGTCTCTCTTCATATGTCTTCCGTGCAGACCCTGCACCATTTTAGTTGCCTCCTCTGGACAGCTTCCATCCTGTCTATGTCGCTATGGAGATTGGGTCTCCAGAATTGCACACAGTACTCCAGATGGGGTCTCACCAGCTGTCTGTACAGAGGGATAATAACTTCCTGTTTTCTACTGGTGATGCCTCTCCTATGGATCCCAGTATCCCCCAGCCCTCCTTACTGCTCTCTCACATTGCTTGCCCACCTTTAGGTCATCTGATATGACTACCCCAGGTCCCTTTCCATTTTTGTTGTTGTTATCTCACCCCATTGTGTACTCTTCCCTGGGTTTTGTTTCCCAGGTGTATTACCTTGCACTTCTTAGCATTGAATCTAAGCTGCCATACATTTGACCATTCCTCTAACCTTGCCAAGTCCCTTCTCATCCTTTCCACCCCACCCTGTGCATCAACTCTGTTGCAGATCTTAGTGTCATCTGCAAAGAGACATACTTTCCTTCCAGTCCTTCTGCAATGTAACTTATAAAGACATTGAAGAGGACCAGTCCTAATACTGAACCCTGCGGTACCCCACTAGTAACCCTCCTTTCTTCTGAGTGGACTCCATTTACTATTACTTTCTGTGTCCTATTCTCCAGCCAATTCTTTACCCAGGCTGTCATCTTGGGACCCACTCCCAGGCTGGCCAACTTGTGTATTAATCTTTTGTGTGGGACTGTGTCAAATGCCTTGCTATAGTCTAGGTAGACCATGTCCACAGCCCCTCCCTGATCTACTACTTTGGTCACCCAGTCAAAGAAATCTATCAGATTCGTCTGGCAAGACCTTTCCGCTGTGAATCCATGCTGCCTAGGGTCCTGTGCCCTCTGGCCTCTAGATACTGACAATTCTTTCCTTCAGAAGTGATTCCATCATTTTCCCTATCACTGAGGTTAAACTAACAGGTCTGTGGTTTCCTGCTTCTGCCTTGCTCCCACTTTTGTGAAGGGAATCACATCTGCCCTCCTCCAGTCCTCGGGTACCACCCCATCCTCCCATGATTTGTTAAAAGGGTAGTCGTGGTGTCACTAGTTCTACCCTTAGCTCTTTTAGAAGTCTGGGATGAATCCTATCAGGCCTCATTGCTTTGTCCACCTTCAGTTTTAAGAGTTCTTTCAGAACCCTTTCTTCTGTAAATGGGCTGGTATCAACTACTGTATCCAGAGTGTTACTACTGTTTGTTTTATGTTCCTCCCCTCTTCATTTGTAAATACTGAGCAAAATATTTGTTTAGTATCTCTGCCTTTTCACAGTCTCCCTCTGCCCACCATCCTCCCCTTTATTAAGCCTCACTATCCCTCCCTTGGTCTTCCTTTGCTCCCTGATGTACCTATAAAGGTTTTATCCCCTTTTAACTGAGTTGGCTATCTTTCCTCGGTTTGGGCCTTTGCTGTTCTGACTGCCTTCCCAACCTCCCTTTGCTTTAAACTGATACAGTTCTTATCCTGCTCAATCTGCGATTCCTTGTACTTCCTGAATGCTTTCTTTTTCTCTTGAACCTTCACTGCCACTTCCTTTGAGAACCATAGTGGTTTCTTACATCGTCTTGTTTTGTTTATTTGCTTCACAAAGGTCGTTACCTCTGTGATGGTAGTTTTATTACTCCCAGTAGTTGCTAAGTAGTTGATTACAAGCAGTTGCAAATTACAAGTTTGAGAAGTATAAATAGTCATTTCTCGGACCAAGCATTGTCACATGTTTTGGGTCCTAATTCTTCAAAATAGTTTTATTTATTTATTAATATATTCGGAAACAACCTTTGAGTATGAACTCTTTTACAAAGGTTTCACGTCAGAGGTACAGAGTATATATGCATGAGCTTTGCAACTGGCTATCAGCAACCTGAGATAAATAGTAGGAAAGATTAGCAGGGGTAAAAGTGTAAGGTAGGTAGTGGGCACTCTGTCCAAACTAGACTGTCAGATGGGACAGCACCCTAATATTTGTACATCCTTAGACTACAACTGGACTATGGCTAATCCTAATGCATTGATAGCCATCTCATGGAAGGTGAGGGGCCTTAACTCTCCTATCAAGAGAAAAAGTGTTGTCCCATCTGAAAAAATAAAGATACAGATTGCCTATCTACAGGAGACTAAACTAACCGAGACGGAAGCTCTCAGACTTAAAAGGGAGTGGGTAGAAGCTGCCCAGTGGTGTGGAGGGTTGAGGCATCATGCCCGCCTCCCGCCATGCTGGTGACTCACGTTTGAAGTGCTAGTGGGCCACCAGGGTCAGCCGGGTGGGAGAGGATCAAGCACCTGAGGACAGCTTTCCTCTCCATGGAAGGGAGGAAGGGACGTCAGGGACCGGCATCAGTCTGACACCTAGTGGTAGATGGGTGCAGGCATGCAAGGTCCCTCAAGTGAGCAGAAGAGGCGAACAGATTGCCAGCAAGCTGTGGGCAGACATGCGACAGCACGTGCCATTGCTATCACTGTATATTCCACCTATGGCGGAACAAGAAAAAACCAAGGAAATATGGCTGGGCAAGTCAGATAACTGCTGACCCTTGCAGGCCCTGCCCTTGGCAGGAGCAGCCCTCCCAGAATCTGGATACTTAATCAGTGGGGATATGGGGTCCCGACACCTGCCATCGAGTAGAACCTTGGAGGAGGAAGGAGAAGTGCCTGCCATGGTGAGGGGATGGGGCTGGGGATCAACAAGAATGGGGCTGACCGTCAGGAAGAGGAGCATAAAGAATGTAACATCAAAAAGGGAATGGGTAGGGTAGGAAACACATAGCATATCTGGATCAGCAAAGAGAGGGTTTCCATCCTGTGTCATAAAATCTTTACGTGGACTCCTATTGAGCAGAAGACAGATGACCAGGAAGATGGATTATAGTGAAAATGCCCACCCTCAAGGGCCCCTTAACTTTAGCCAAATGTATGCTCTGAATGAGGCCTGTCCAGCCTTTTATGGACAAGGTCTCACAGAGCATTATGGACCTAGTCTTTGATAATCCTGATGTTATTAACAAACAACAAAGGACAATGGTACTCATTGTTTTTGTGTATAATTACTGTTAGTTGAATGTTGCAAGTGAGAATGGAAACTCACAGAAATGTCTTATGTATATCACACTACTGCTTGTAAATGTATTTGCTACTATATGTAAAATAACTCCGGGTCGCACCTGAAAAAGGGACCGTTATGGTCTCAGCAGGCTTACTGGTTACCAAAATTAAATAAATAAAATTCTGGAGTTTTAATATGACACTAGATCACTTTCTGGATCATTCTAACTCCAGACCCGAACCCCATGTCAAGTCCTTGTTAGCCTTAAAAGGCCTTATGACGTTGCAACAGCTGGTGGACATTTGGAGGGCAACCCACCCAGCAGGGAGGGACTAAATTATATATATTTCTCAGCAGCTAGATCAGTGTCTAGCAGGATTGATTACTGGCTTACATCACCTGGAATAACATTCGTCATAACAGATGTTACCATTGCCCCGATACACTTGTCAGACCATGCTCTGACAATCCTAATATTTCCTTCAGACCCACTTCCTTCCAGATCTCTGCAATGGCGGTTAGACCCTCCTCCTTCTTCAGGACAAGGAATTCAGACTATGGCTGGTAGCAGAAACCAAAAATTACTACAGAAAATCCACAAGGTACAACGACCCCAGCCATGATATGTGAGGCCTTTAAAGCAATGCTGAGTGGAAAGATCATTGGCTTTGCTTCCTCTCATAGGAAACAGTGAGAGAAAGAAGTGAAAAGTCTAGAGAGGCACTTAAAAGAAAGAAGTCATTTATAAAAGGATCCCATTAACTGCAGAACCAAATCTGATATATGAAATCACTTCCCTGCATATAAAGCTGAACTCTCTAGCCACTAGAAAAGCAGAATTGCAGCTTCAAAGAACAAAGTTTAAACATTGGGCCTATGGGGAAAAGCACAACAAACTGCTTGCATACCGACTAAGGAAACGGCAAGTAGACAGGTAGACAAGACCATTCAGGTAGAATCTTTGCTACCCCAAATGATATAAATAGGGTTATGGTGGAATTTTACAAAGCCCTGTATGACTTACAGATAACATGGGACAGAAAGGTCTTTGTAGGTTTCATGGCCAAGTTCCCCTCCCAAAACTTTCAGAATTACAAAAAGAGATACTAGATGCCCACTTCACTGAGCTGGAACTGTGAAGGGCAATCCTCACAATGGTTCCACATAAACCCCATTGAATGATGGCTTCCTTGCAGATATCTATCAAATAGTGTTGGATTCTATAGCTCATTCAGTGCTGTGCATGTTAGAGGAAGCATACCAGAAAGAGTTCCCAGCCACCCTTTGAAAGCCATTATCACAGTGCTCTCAAGGGATGGTAGAACCCCACCAAATCAGCCAGTTACAGACCCATATCCCTGATTAATGCAGCTGTCAAGATTCTAGCAAAAATTCTGGTCTCCAGGCTAAAGGAAATTCTCCCCTCTATAGTTCATCCCCCACAGTGGGATTTCTGAAAGGAAGAGCAGCTCAGATCACATAAGGGCACTTGCTGTATTACCTTAATTCAGGCTGCCTGCAGACTTCTACTCCAGCTGTGGCAATAACAGTGAACTTTGAAAAGCCTTTGACTCTGTGGAGTGGAATATCGCCACGCAGTACTGGACCATGATAACTTTGGAGAAAACTTCTGGTCATGGATCCATACTTTCTACCAGAGTCCGATGGCATGATTGTTCACCAACAACACCTTATCGGCTCCTTGGCACTGAACGGAGGATAAGACAAGTATGTCCTCTGTCTCCCTTGCTGTTCATCATGGCCATGAAGCCTTTGGCAGCAGCCATCCAAAACCACCAACAAACTGCAGGGATTAAGGTTGGGTGTCTAGAGTACAAAATTAAAATGTACACAGATGACTGTCTCATTCTCACTAAGGATGTGGGTGAACATTTGCTCCATATTCTAAACACACTACAGATCTTTGCAGACCTCTCTAGGCACCGATTAATATTAACAAATCCAAAATCCTACTACTCAACAGGGTTATGTTCATAACTGGTTCACTCCTATGGACTTGCCTTTACACCTAAAGAAATAACGAATCTGGGGATACAGATTCCAAATGACCTTCATAGGCTTGTACCCAGTAACCTCAGCACCTTCATAATAAGTAATTTATAACACAAAATGAAGAAATGGCAACATCTGAGCTTATCCCTGGCTGGCAAGACAGAATCCATCAAGATGATGGCTGCACCACGGGTTTTATTTGCTCTCGCACCTCCCAGTGGAGATACCAGAAACCTGGTTCCAAAAACTGAATGATGGATTACAGAGATTTTATGGGGAATGGCCTTCCTAGATTCAGCCAGGTTAAACCAAGGGTCCCAAAAGACAAAGGAGGTGGAATCTTCCACACTTCCAACATTATTCATATGCCTTCTTGACAGCCATGTCGGATGTTTGAGAATATACATGGGACCTCTGGCATGGGTACAGCTGGAGACTGTAGTACTGGGGAGCCCACACGGCAGCATATATGAACCATCCACTCCAAAAGCAGTTATTGAGTTGTCTCACTATTAAGGCAACTCACTCAGCCTGGTGAAAGGTGCGGAAGCTGGCCAAAAGATGCCAACACCCAGTGGAATACACTTCTCTCCGAACAGCCCCCATCTAGTCATAGATAACCAGCCAATACACTGGGTGGAATGGGAAAAAGAAAAAATACACACATTTAAAGATCTGCTTGACTCAGACAGCCTCACTTTTACCTCCTTCCAAGAAATACAAAACAACCATGCACTTTCAAAGAATGAGTTTGGGAGATATCTTCAACTGAGGAGTCTTTATCATGCCTGATGAAAGGGAATTGCCTCTGTTATATGTGCAAAAAGAACCCAGAGAGAGCCACTTAAAATTCTCCATACTAACCTGGTTCAAAAGCCCTGTAGGGCTGAATGGCCATATTCAAACAATTATCAAAATGAAACTTCTGATCCGTCCCTGTCTGCCAAGCATAAATGGGAAGTTATGCTGGGAGTAGTTATTACTGATGATGAATGGAGGGTTGTTGGAGACTCATACATAAGGCATGCAAGGATCAGAGGGCATGCTGATCCAAAACAAAATCCTGCACTTGTGGTATTGCACGCCCATGGTGCTGCAGCAAAATGGGCCTGTTATCTCATGACAAGTGCTGGAGGTGCCACACTACAGGCACAGATCTGCTGCATAGCCTTTAAGTATGCACAGCCATATGCCCCTTCTGGACAATAATAATGAGAAGATGCTCAGAGATTCTATAGACCATTTGTGACTTGTATTGCTTAGGGTGACTGTGAGAGAAGGGTATATCCTAACTCTGATCTCCCATCTGTTTACCACAAGGGAGCATGGGATATTGGTGGTTAGTGGTGGCCTTTCCATATCATCTGCCACTTTATTCCCTCTGTCCTACATTATCGCCCATGAGGGTAACATATTTATAACATTTTCCTGTATTAAATCTGGAAATTAGCCTTTTAAGGCTTTTATATCATATCTTAACATATTTTGCACTAGCGTGAAACTGGAAGTAGCACGACTACAGATTTCAGTATTCTGCAATTAAAAGCGACCTGCATAGTGAGTGAGTGAAATGCGTGTGACTGTGCGGAGACGCTGCAGAGACATGCACGTCCCAGGTGGTCTACCATGTCTTCCATGGAAACTCAGGAAAGGAGTACCGATACATCTTAGGGTAAGTGAAATAGTATCTCCATTGTGGTGTGGGGACGTTCATATATATATATATATATATATATATATATATATATATATATGCTGAGTAAATCAATATAAGGCCTGACACACAGGCTAAATTGTTATACATTTACAGAATTAATTTGGCCACAGCTAGACCACAATGACTACCCTGAAAACTGTTGTCAGAATTGTGGGATGTATAGCCTGGGGAACAAATATGGGATTACATTTGCAATAATTGCCTATTGATAGCCACCCCTATGATGAAATAGGCAACCTGCAAACTAGGATGTCAGTGAACTCTGACATAAATCTCTTAGAGAATTATATTGACACCATGGCTACAAAACTTGAAAGTACTATACATAAGTCAAATTCTGAAACTATCACATATAGTCTTCCTCAAACAGAGGCAAAACTCTTACAAGCAACTAAGACAGATGACACATGGGCACTTGTACCCACAAGCAAATATAAAACCAAAAGGAGAGGTGGCCAGGTCTACTCTAGTACACCGTGGTTACCTCTAAGTAATAGGTTTGATTTACTACAATTAGATAATGATCCCTCCTCCAAAACTATAGAACCACACCCGTTAGACACTTCTACTGTATTACATAGGATCAGCCCCAATGTAACACACTGTAAATTACACACCACTCAAAAACAGTACCCAGTGATCAAACTTTACTACAAATTCTACAAATCAACAATCAAGAAATTATGAAAACTCTTACAACCAGCCATAGTTCCAAAGCAGTTTTTGTTCTGGGTGATTCTATCATCAAACACACAGACAGACTAATCTGTAACCCAGACAAAATAAACCACTCATGCTCTAGCTTCAGGGGTGAGAATACCTGACATCACCAAAATGACTTCATCTATACTTAAAATCAACCTAAGGGGTGATTAGTCATAGTCCACGCTGGTACATGACATCAGTAGGACTACACTATCAGAACTGAAAAAGGACATTATAGCCCTGAACAACATACTGGTTGACAAAGGATGTGATGGGTGTTTCTCTGAAATTCTCCCTGTACCTAGAGCCAGCACAGAAATCACAAATAAAATTAAAGCACTAAATAAATGGCTTAGAAAATGGTGCCTTAAACAAAATATCACATGTTTAACTCATTGGGAAGATTTTTATAATAGACCCTCCCTTTATTGTTGGGACGGCCTACATCTAAGTAGAAGAGGAAGTTTAATTCTTGGGAAAAATTACTTCTTATTCACAAAACTTTAAACTAAAAGACATGAGGGAGAATGGATGCATTTCACGTCTCTTACTAAAAGAAGGACAACTATGCATTATGTAATGTCCTATGATTGATCTTTAAATACTTTCAAACTTGCTGAACTTGAATCCAAAATCAGTATTTATAATATTGACATTTCAATAACTGAAACGTGGTGGGATACTGACTCTGAGTGGATTAGACACATACCAGGTTTTGAGCTCTATCACAAAGATAGAACTCACAAAAAGGTGGAGAGTATGTATGTACTATATGTAAGGACACTATTCCTCCTTTGAAAATAATACTAAAAACAGTAACAGAAAGCCTCTGGGTTGCAATTCAACCAAAGGGACAACCACAAACATTATTTGGAACATGTTATAGACCACCTAATGAAAATATTGACTATACTAATTCATTAGTGTCAGAAATTAAAACATTGCAGGTAAAGGTGATGTCATAATATTGGGGACTTTGATTTTCCAAACATTAACTGTGATAACCTAACTGGAAGGTTGGAATCTGACAAAATCTTCCTTTCAGGGATAATTGAAATGATATTTGAACAACTAATTTCAGAACCTACTAGAGGAACTAATATATTGGACTTATTGCTGACAAACCACGGATAGCTATATGACTAATTTATCAATAACAGACCCTATAGGAATAGTGACCGTAAATCCATACTATTTGGTTTACCTCATTACCAACAATATTTCAGGAATAATACAAATTAAAACAATATGACAAAGTCAATTTCAATTTAATAATCACTTAAAGAATATAAAATGGGAACATAAACTGGCACCATTATCAGTGGAAAATGCCTGGAACAGATTCAAAACAATTATTCTGGACTTGGAGTCCAGATCTATTCCAACAAAAATAAATACAATCATAAAGGTCATATTCCACATGGTTAAATAATAAAATAAAAAACTAATCAAATAAAAAAAAAGTCCTCTCAAAACTAAAAAAAAATTCAAATGACAATAACATTTTATTATCATATAGGGCAATTACAAAAAACTAAAATCAGCAATTTTGAATCGAAACAAAATTTAGAATTCAGAATCCCTACAGAAAGATGATAAAAATCCTGTATTCCTACTTAAATAAAGAAAAGGGAATCCCAGACAGTGAGGACCATTAATAGTTAATAATACACCATTAACATATGACAAAGTTATAGCAGATAATATAAATAAATACTTTTGTTCTATTTTCTTAAAAGATACACATTCCACTCATATAATAAAACAAGCTAACAAATCCAACTACTTTATAACAATTAATCACACAAAGGAAGCATTGAAAACACTTAATAAAAAGGAAGTACAGGACCTGATGGGATTAGCCCAGATTCTGACAGAAACCATTGATACAGTTTCTCTCCCTCTAGCTATTATTTTCTAATAAATCGCTTAAAGACTCAATAGTCCCCACTGATTGGTTGACCGCTTACGCGGACGCCCATTTTCAGAAAGGGAGAAGATCAAAACATGAAAACTATCGACCTATTAGCCTGACTTCAATGCCATGTAAAGTAATGGAAAAAATTATTAAAATCTTAATAGAAGCAGAAGTTTTAAATTTAAATCTCAGCAACACCACCCAATATGGCTTTAAATGGGTTACTCAACAACTGCTAACCTAATAGCCTTTATAATTATATTCACTATGACTTGGATGCTAGGATTCCCATGGATATTATTCTTCTGGATTATAGCAAAACCTTGACCGTGTATCACATAAAAACTAATTAACAAAACTTATTCATTTAGGAATTTCAACCAATTTCAACCAACTTAACAAACTGGGTAAATCATTGGCTGATCAACAGGACCCAACAAGTGAAAATTAATGGATTTTTGTCAGACCTCGGTGAGGTGAGGTGACCAGCGGAGTCCCTGCAGCTCCGTTTTGGGACTGGTACTGTTTAACATATTTACTCTGACATGCAGATTGGTTCTAATAATCTTTTATCAAAATTGCCAATGATACCAAATTAGGGAGGCTGCTCACTCTGTAGACAGCTATCTTGTATCGGAGTGAAGTATATTGGTTAAGGAGTAAGCTGGGGAGTTGGGGGTGTCCAAGGATAAGAGGTGTGGATATGGGCGACAGAAGGGTGGGAGCTGAGGGGAGGCTGGGGCAACAGCTCAGAAATTACAGGACGTTATGTTACAGCAAGCAGGAGGGATATTGGGACAGAGGACCCTTAGATAGGGATGTTGATGCTAAGGGAAAACGTATGGTGTAAACATTCCAAATATAAAGAGATGGAGGGAGAAGCGCCAGGAGGGGCTGTTGTGGGGAAGCCTAGAAGAGCAGACAGTGAGAAGGAGGGGCTGTTGTGGGGAAGCCTAAAAGAGCAGACTGTGGGAAGGAGCTCCTAAGGAGAACAGGGCAAGAGGGAGGAAGAGGGACAGTTTAGAGGGGCAGTCAGGGAAAACTCAGGTTACTTGATGGAGGCTGGCATAGAGTGTTACAATAAATTTGAGCTACTAAGCAACCTAGAGGGGAGGAAGGGTTGGCGGAAATGAGAAACTGATACAGAGGCCTGGGGAGGGAGCTGATACCATAGGGCATCACAGACCGCAATGGAAAGGATAGAAATAGTCCCAGAGGGAGAGCGGAAACATAAATGTTAAGCAGGTGGGTAGAAAGCAATATATTGCAGACATGAGGGAGAGAGCATGACTGGAGAGAAACTAGGAGACAAGGAGGTGGGAGGGGTCCCTCAGCAGGGGGTCTGTACCAAGGATGGGGCCTCTAGGTAACGTGGACCCACAGAGGCCCTCTGGAGGTAGGGGTACTATTACAAAGGGGAGGATGGCAGTGTGGGGAAAGGAAACCATAGGGGCCAGGAAAAATGGTTCGGATAAGAGAGGGTTAAAGGGACACCTATTGGGGGTCTGAGTTAAGTGGGCAAAATAACAAGGAGGCAGAAAGGAGAGGGTGACAAGGGGTCTCTAATGAGGCAGGAAGACTCCCATGAAATTGAGATCATGAATAAAAGGGGATGGGGGTTGAGGAGCATAGTGGAGGTAACCATAAGGATGATGGTGGTGTTAAGGTTCTGTTATTGGGAGACTCGATGATTAGGAGTGTCCAGTGGGAGGGACAGGGGTGGATACCATAGCCAGGGAAGGTAGTGAGTATTTCTGGGCTGACAGTGCACAGAGCAAAGTTCATAGTGTACGAACTGGTTAGAGATTGTGGAGGAAACGATTCCTGGTGCATTTGGGAACTAATGATCTAGAGGAAATAGCATTTGGAAATCAAGCAAGGTTCAAGAACTTGCCAGAATCTGTAGGGATAATGGATGCAACATTTCATTTTCAGAGATATTGCATGTACCAAAGGCCTCAGTGGAGAAAAAATAGAAGATCACAGAAGTTAATGACTGGCTCAGTAAGTGGGGTGAAAGAGAGTGGGTTGAGGGGTGTTAGAACTGGAAAAGAGTTTGGAGGAGATAAGGGACTGAATACCAAGGACAGGTTTCATATTGCCCGTTAGGAGAAGTCCTTAAACAGGGGTGGCTGACACATTCAAGAAAAGTGAGTTCAAACTTGTGAGGGGAGGGACAAGGAGGGCTGACCAAGCCCTCTCCTCCAGATGAGGGAATAGCCTTCAAACCAAGGGGAGGGGAAACAGACTGGGGAGGAGGTTTCAGGAGCAGCAGAGGAGGATGGAAGTATAAGGAACCTGGGTGGGGTTCAACAAAGGGATCAGGGATAATGGGTGGGGCTGGTGTTAGTAAATACCAGGAGCTTGGGAAACAAAGCTTCCAGAGTTCCAGGCCATGCTGTTCAGGGGGCAGGGTTGATGTGGCGGTGGTCACGAAACATGGGCCAACAAAACTCATGACTGGGACCTAAGCGTGCAGGTACACTATGCTTAGGGAAGGATAGGAAAGGAGGGCAGAGGGGTGGAGTGGCTATGTTCATCAGAGATGACATAGAAATTGCTAGGGTAGAAGAGGCAGAGAGGAAGCGTGGAGGCCTTATGGGTCATATACAGAACCCAGCAGGAGGGTAGGTCAAGCTGGGTGTAGTATATAGGCCCCGGATGGGTGTGATGTTCTGGAGGATGGTTTGCTGGACAACATCATTTGCCCAGTGTGGACCAAAAGGAAGGAGTGGTGTTGATGGGGACCCTAATATAGCAGGTACAAACTGGGAACCATGTCCTCTAAGGTGGCCAAGGAGCAAAGGCTGCTGGACGACTTCCAGGATGTGTTCTTAACACAGCATGTGATGGAGCCCACAAGGGAGGGTATGTCCTGGACATGGTTCTGGCAGATGGGGACCTGGTAAGGGACCTGGTTGTAGAGGATCCTGACTGGGAGCCACCACAGTACTGTCTGGTTTCAAATAAGCATGGGAGGAGAGATCTAGGACACTGGCAGTGGACTACGGGGGCAGACTTTGTGGGCATGGGAAATATTCTCAAAGGGTCACTTGAAGAGATTACATCAATGACAAATGTGGAAAGAGATGGGAGATCATAAAACGGGGACTTCATGAGACAATCAGGACCTAGCTAAGGTGAAACATAGGGAGCAAGGTCACATAAACCATGCTGAGTGGTCCAGTGAGGTTCAAGTAGCGGTCAGAGAAAAGAAGACGGCCTACAAAAATATGAAACAACAAGAGGGATAGGGAAAGAAAATGTACCATCTTGCACCTAGAAAGTCACCTGGATGGTGAGGGGCAAAGTCCAGCTAAGAGCAATGGCTGGCACAGGGATACATGGAGGAGAAAAGGGGTTCTTCTGGTACACTGTAAAGTGGAGAAAAACTAGGGCCATCTCGGCAGATTGAGATCAGAAGGAAGGTGGGTGGAAGAGGCAAGGGACCAGGCAGAGGTATTAAATGAGTACTTCACCTCTCGCTCACTAGGGAGGGATGGAATATCTACAAAGCAAGGCACGATGGGATAGAAGCGGTAGTGACTGGGATCAGGGAGCAACAGAAATGGAGCAAGAGGGAGGGAGAGGTACCCAGGGGTGTCACATCAGGATAAGGATAAAAAGGCCAGTAAGGTGGAGGGACGGATGATGCTATCTCCACTGAAAGGGTGTGATTAGCCCTCAAGGCCTAAAAAAGATAAATCTCCTGGGCGGATGGCATTCACCTGACAGTACTATGGGAATTGACGGACATACTGGCTGCACTTGCGGAGCTCTTCAGCAGGTCGCTGAGGACAGGGAGGGTACCTAGGAGTTGGCGAGAGGCACATGTGGTGACAATCCATAAAGAGGGTTGAGGAAGTACCAGCTAACTATAGACCCATCAGTTTGACCTCAGTGGTGGGAACATCAATGGAGAGTATACTAAAGGAATGATTGGGGTGTAATGGGAGGTGGGAGGTCCGGATAAGTCGGCAACATGGGTTTGTGCCAGGTAGATCGTGTCAAACCAATCTTGTGAGTTCTACGAATAGGTAACATCAGAACTGGACAGGGGAAAGCTCGTGGATGTATTATTCTTGGACTTCAGCAAGGCATTTGACTCTGTCCCTACAATGGTCTGGTGGAGAAACCGACAGGGTTGGGAGTAGGCCTTTGATGGTCAGATGGATTGAAAACTGGCTAGCTGGACACCCAGAAAGCAGTGGTCAGTGGGGAGCTCTCGAACCCTAGAGGTCGGTAGTGGGGTACCACAGGGCTCGGTCCTGGGTCCGATCCTGTTTAATGCACACATATCGGACATCAGGAGGGGCATAGGGTGTGAAATGAGTCTCTTTGCTGATGGCTCCAAGATGGGAGCAGTAGTTGAGGGGAAGAGGGAGGTTGGCTCTGCAGGGACCTGGGCGCCCTGGAAAGCTGGGCTCATGCGTGGAAATTAAATTTCAATATCACCAAGTGCAAGGTGTTACATCTTGGGTGAGGAAACCTAAACACAGGTCACACCCTGGGAGGAGGCGCTGGAGGCCTCAACAGGGAAAAGACCTAGGGGTCATGGTGGATGCATGTATGAATAGCTCTGAGCAGTGCAGGAGGCGGCTAGCAAAGTCAAACAGGATGTTAGGATACATCGTAAGGGGATCACCTAGGAGCAGGAAGTGATTCTGCCGCTGTACAATGGACTGGTTAGACCATACCTTGAGTACAGTGTATAGTACTGGAGACCACACTTGAAGAGGACATACAGCTCCTGGAAAGGGTACAGAGAGGCAACTAAGATGATACGAGGACTAGGGGATTTGATATGAGGACAGACTTGAGGAGCTCTGCCTGTTTTCACTGGAGGAGAGGAGA